>VMDO01012583.1:20614-61710 GCA_007922755.1 Pedetes capensis | reverse complement strand
CGCACACCTTTCTCAACTTTAAACCACTCAGTGTTTCCTTGTTCTATTCGAACAACTGCCTCCTGGTTCATGTACAGATTTCTGATGAGCACAATTAGGTGTTCTGGTATTCCCATTTTCCGAAGTGTTATCCATAATTTGTTGTGATCCACACAATCAAATGCTTTTGCGTAGTCAATAAAACATAGATAGACATCTTAGAAATGGCTGGGGAAGCGTTTCCTCCTCAAAGTAGAGTCGACCTTAAGGACCTCAATGGAATAAAGCACCTGTGACCTCCTTTTACAGATGTGGTGTGACTCAAAATGAGAAGAAATATAATTGCTGCAACAACAGGCTCAAACAAAAAAGATCATGTGTGCAACACAGTGTTGGGTGCTTCATTCTGTTACACACACAGTCACTGAGTTGGATACGACTCAATGGCACCTAACAACAGCAATATATGAGGCAGCCATAAAAATAAACACTTGGAAACAAAATACTGTAATTATAACAAAGCTAGCCAGGATGGCTTTCCTTAGCATGGGGTCTGATTCTGTCTCTCCCTCCCTCTGTCCATCATCCCTCTCTCTCTCTCCCTCTCTCTTCCCTCCTTTCTCTGCTATTCTCTCCCTGTTAGAAAGAATAGTTAGCTTCTGAAGCCATCTCTACATGCAACCCCTAACTAAGGCTATCTCCATCAGGCAAAAAATATTGAAAGACTGAAAAAGGATGAACAAAAGGGAGTGAGTTTCTGGCAACCACGCATGTTTCCTGTGTCCCTGTGTGCGGAGCCATATTCATGCACCACAGCAAACCACTTAAGGCTTGCCAAATGCTAGACCCCCTTGCATGCTCTGATTTGCAGCCCCCTGCAGGACAGGATAAATGGGGTTACTTGTTCCCAAATGCAACTTAAAAATATTTTCCTCAATTCTGAGAAGCAGTAAAAAAATGTCCACAACCAGGATGCATCTTAGAATTGCTAGGCTTTTATTAGCCACTTTTATTAGTTGTTTAATAGTGCCTGCCCCTCCCTCGCTCCCTCCACCACTCCCTCATTTTTTTTTTTTTTTTGGCTGGGAAACTGTTATTAAATTGATGACATATCTCATAATGAGGGTGACTCAGAGTCAAGAAAATATGGCCCACCTTAACAGGGCCAATATAAATGAGCCTCCTATTTGGACAGCAGGAAAACACCAGGGCCGTGCATTCTCCCAATTGTGTTCATCTGATAAAGACATTACAACAGCAAGGAATTATGATCTATAACCATCCGCTGGAACACTCACAAATTCTTGGCCTTGAATGCTTCAGCAAAATGCTGCACGCTACGGAGCAGAGAGAGGTCGAGGGTCATTGCTTCTACCTTGGCTTTGTGCTGGAATGGGAGAAAATAAAAAGAAATGATAAATAACAGCAAGTTTAGCTCATGGTATCAAGTTACCCTAAATGTGTTATGGAACATGTCGGAATTCCCCTGTTTAATATCAGATGCCCAGAGAGAATATAAATCATCGGAATGAATGGAAGAACAGGGCTTTTACTGCCAAGTTCAAGGAGCGCGTGAGTCTGGGACTCTGCCGAATCCACGGGCTGGGAGTTGTGCTGGGGTTCACCTCAGCCCATGGAAGAGGCTCCAAAGAGTCTTCAGGCTCACGTTATCTCCTCTCAATCTGCACTCCTGAAAGCTCTAATGATAGGTGAATGGCAAGATCAAGCCTAGTCATAAGGCAACGGACATTCCAACCTCCAAAGCTGCCAGCCAGGTTCTAAAATGTGTCCATTAGGCCCGCATCAAAAATTAAAGACGATTCATTTATAGAATGTACAAAGGCAGGCAAGATGTATGTGTACCCACAGATTCTGACTGACCTCAGTCCCCAAGGGGACCCTGGCTACATAACACAGAAAACTTCATAGTCAGATGGGGCACCTGCTGCTGCTGCGGATGACGTACATGATGACTGCTATCTACTCAGAGCCTGCCACAGGCTAGGCATGTGCATGCAGCATCTCATTTACCCCTCACAACAACTGAATGGCAGGCAATATTCTCCCCATTTCATACGGTGGTAGCTTATAAGAGGTCACAGAGCAAGGACTGACCCCAAATCAGTCTGACTCCAAAGCCTAAGTTCCCTCTTGGCAAGAAGCTAGGCCTGGAGAGGTCAGGATTTGATGTAATCATGTTACACTGGACAAAGTCTTCATGGCATGATTCTGGAAGGCTAGATCTTAGGGTTGCCCTTCTGACTCAGTATGTGTTCATGGAGCACTCCCAATTTATTTCCCCAGGAGTAGGGGACTGGATCCCGTATCTTGCATATGATAGGCAAGTGCTCTACCACTGAGCTATTTCCCCAGTCCCTTTTCTTATTTTTGACTTTGAGATCGAGTTTGGCTGAGTTAAACAGGCTGCCTCTAGCCTCTATCATCTTCCTGCCTCAGTCCCCTGAGTCACTGGGGTTATAGGTATGCACCGTGACCCTTAACTTTTAAGTCTGGAAGGACATCAAAGTGCAAGTTTACACACTATTACTTCTTAGCAGGGCTTCAAACCTGTGAAAAATTGGGCTCAGGCTTGGGTGCAGGTTTAATATGGTAAAACGTAGAGGTTTCAGATGTGTAGTCGACAGCAAGGCTTCAAACTGAACCCTAACCCAACTCCTAAACCTATTCTGATTCAAGCATTTTTTTTTTTTAATTTTATGAACCTGCTGGGTACAGTGGCACATGCCTGTAATACCAGCAATTTGGGAGGCTGACACAGGAGGATTGTAAGTTTGAGGCCCAAGACAGCCTGTGTAACTTAGCGAGACCCTAAGTGTCAAGACAAAAAATAAAAAATGGGCTGAGATACAGCTCAGTGGTAGAACATTTGTGCAATATATGTAAGGCCCTGAGTTCAGACGCCAAGTACTGCAAAAATTAAGTGATTAAGTAATTTAATTAAATTATTTTCTAAACCTGAACCTGAACCCAGTGAAAACTTGTGTTCAGGTTCAGATTTTAATGTTTTTTTTATCATTAGCTATTCAAAAATTGAAAAATACTGAAAAAATTCATTCATCCATCTACACATAAGATTAAAATTTTAAATTTGAACCTAAATCAAACCCAAGCCCTGTAAAATTTAATACATGAAACCTGCACTAGAACTGGACCCCAATGTTTGCCCTCCTTCTTAGACCTAGCTCCTCCAAAGGACACGAAGCTGAGGATGCCAGGGCCACCTGCCTGTTCCCGTAAGAAGAGCCCCATGGAACACACGGTTCACCTGGGAATTCTAGTCTAGTCTAGTCAACACTGTAAGACTACATGATATGGCCAATGCTATGAAGGGCGATGCTGAGACAGCCTCCTCTCTCACTGTCTTCCTCAAGGGTGGACATGAGCTGTGCTGAAATGTTTGGTGCATTTGCAAGCAGCTCATTTGGCCACCTAGGTCCTGGGCTTGACCCAAGTTCTAAGCTTTGAACAATAAACCTGAGCCAGTGGCAGCTGGAAAGCACACGGATGGACCAGACCGCTTAACATTGCTGAGCCTCACTGTCCTCATTTGTAAAAGATGAACAGTGATTTTCAACTGAGAGTTTTGAGAGTAAGTGTTCAGCCCCTAACATCCTGTCTGGACAAGAGAAGATATTTAATGAACCTAACTAGGAGTAGCAAGATGTGTACTGTGTCAACTCCTTGCCCTAATGCCACGTGGGAATAAAGAAAGCATGGTTTGGGTAGGCTGCAGTCCAGCTTGGCGGATCAAAGATGTAAATGATCCCCAGAGGTCTTCCCTGCACACCAGACCAAACCACATCACTGATGTCAATCCCTGGAGGAGCCAGATGATATCTACTAATGGAACCCAGTTTTATGGAAAAATGGGATAAAGTTATTAAATGATTTCTCTGATGCTTTTGAATTATGGTGCTGGAGACATTTATTGAATATACCATGGTCTGCCAAAAGAACCAACAGATCTGTCCTAGAAGAAGTGCAACCAGAGTGCTCCTTGGAAGCAAGGATGGCTAGACATGTAGTCAGGAGACAGCAATCTCTGGGGAAGGATATCATGTTTGGGAGAGTGGCAGGTCAATGAAAAAAAGGAAAACCCTCCACCAGATGGATTGACACAGTGTCTGCAATAATGGGCTTAAACATAAATAAGATCATGTGCCTGGCACAGGATCGAGAAGTGTTTCTATCTGTTGTACATAGGGTCTCTATGAGTCAGACTCGACTCGACGGCACCTAACAACAACAACAACAACTGAAACCCACTCGCATCTTGGTGGCAAAGCTGAGAGAGGCCGCTGTCGGTATAAATTCCTGATCTTGGGTGATGGGAGCAGATGCTCAGCTATGCAGGTCTGAGAAGAAGAAGAAAAGCTTCAGCTGATCCAGGAAAGGGGGAACTGGCAACATAGGGGCTTAGTAGAGTTTCCCATGGTCAGGGAATGAGCTGGAGGGTCTATGCAAAATGAGGCCAAGATGCCTATCCTGTAAAGAAGGAAGCAAACTGCCACCAGACACGTGAAGGCACTTGAGTGGCATCACAACTACAAAGAAAGTTTTGCCTCCCAAAGAGCAAACTCCACACTCTTTTTGTCCAAGTAATCGATATTTATCTGATGGTTAAAAAAATCTCATTAGAATATAAAATCTGTCAATGGCTAGCTTCTATTCCCCACAGAGATTACTATGCCTCTTAAATACTTACTACTTGATCTGACACTCAGAACAAGTAAATAAAGTGGCCTCCCTGCCCCCAATCTTCCCCCTTCTGGTCTGCATCTCACTTGACTCAGAACAGGACCCCCACGGCCATACACAGAGCCTTACGGAAAGTTGAATACACCACAAGAGGAAAGGCAGGCATTCATTATGCTGTGCAGAGAGGGGTGTCAAACAAACAGTTCCTCTCTGCCAAGCCCCCATGGAAGCCCAAGGGATATGCAAAGCTACATATTATGAAAAGGCACATATACATATTTCCCCCATAAGGCAGGAGGTACGTTCCCAGATGGTGACCCTAAAGCAATAGTCTGAGGAAAATGATAACATGGCCTGGTGGCCCATACATTCTTCGGTATGTGTAATTTACAATTGGTCAGCTGTCTTTTGATTCTCCCCCTTCACTTCAAAATAAAGCACAGAGCTGCCACCACCAGTAAGAACAAAATCAGAACATACACTTCCAGGGGGAACAAGGGGTCGCAAGCCAGAAAGTAGTTCAACAGGCTAATCCACATGATGTGGGTTACTAGGCTTCTGGGGCCAGTGATTCAATCCACACACTATTATTCAGGTTATTCTCCTGCCCTGGGTATCAGGTTTCTTGTTTCTGCTACTGACCCGGAGAAATACAGAGAAGCTGTGTGCAGTATAATAAAGTCCAAAGGAGGAAAAGTGGAGCTTTTGGAATTAGGGCATGTCTATGTGTTTATGGGTAGGTTAGGGAGGAGGGTTGCTTTTCCCATTGCCTAACATACTTAGGAGCTTTATAGAAATGTCTGCCATGGTAGATGTGTGAAAAGGGAATGGGATGGCTCAGAGGCTGCAAATAGAACCCATTTTTGAGGATGAACTGTGATTGTTCCATAAGGACAATAGACTCAATCTTTCCTGCCAAGACTGGTAGTGAATCTGTCATTGACCACAATTCACTATCTTGATCTAATCCATGAACTTTTTGGTGTTGTTAACTTTCATTTGGAACTAATGACAGACCCACAAGAGGAGGTCAAGATGGTACAAGGAGTGCCCATAAAACCCTCATCCAGCCTCCGCCAATGGTGATATCGTACCTACATACACGATATTATCAGAACCTAAAAATTATCAACAGCACAAAAACTTCTAGATGAGTCATTATTGACGTTTTCCCAGTTTGGGGATGTATTCCTTTTTCTTTCCTATATCTTTGTGCACAATTCTATACAATTTTTCACATGTACCAATTCCTATACCCATCTCTACATTAAGATAAAGAACTGCTCTGTCATCACCAAAAGAAAAACTCAGGACTTTTATTAAGAGGTATTTGCATTAGTTCATGCTATCTGGAACCTGCAAAAATGGGAGAAGGACCTGGCAGCCCACTACCAAAACAATCAGCCATTGAAAACTCTATGAATAGCAGAGAAGCACTGACATAGTGCCGGGCATGCCACAGGATCTGGGAGTGTTTCATTGTGTTATACATAGGGTCGCTATGAGTCAGACCTGACTCGATGGCACCTACAACACCATCTGGAAAATGAAAAGTCTGGAACTTGTTTGACTGGCACCTGCTCTCTAATTTGGCAAAACAAACACACAAAAACCTTTGTGTAGCTTGGAATGGTCAAAAAAGATATGGTCCAAATTACTTGGCGGGGCTAGCAAGATCTTCTGTACCAGTGAGGATGTGCTTCAGTAAAGAACAGCCCCCAAGTCTTCTTGGCTTACAACAGCCTAGGTCTATTACTGCTCATGCTTCACATCCAACCCAGTTGGGTGGGCCTATGCTCTTCCTAGTTAGCCAGAGGCCTGGCAGTCAGAGCCTCCACCATCTCTAACATCACCAGCATCCATGGCATGGGAAAGGGGCCACAATGAGTTACAAGTAGAACCTCAAAGGTGGCAACAGATACCACTTCTAATCACAGCTCATTGACAGAGAAAATCATGGGGCTGTGCTTAGCTTCAAGGCACTGCAATCCTCGATGTGCCCAGAAAAAGAATAAAAAAATACATAAGGTCAGTAATCCCTAACCCACAGCCCATGAGCTGGGCCCCCTCTCTCTCTTCAGGCTTATTTCCAGCCACTTCCTGCTTCAAATTCACATGAACACACAAGAAAAAGCACCTAGAGCTGGACAGAGCAGCACTCGGGAGGGTGAGGCAGGAGGATCAGAAGTTCCAGGTGAGGCTGGCTACACAGCAAGACCCTGTGAAGAGGGAGGGAGGGAAGGAAATAAATCTCACCATCTTAAAATCAATTGGTTAGCCTTCCATATATTCCCCCTTCCTTTCCAATGTATCTGTGTGTCCATCTATCTCCCTGTCGATCTGTTCACTTTTGTTTAATAGAAAGAACTTCACAAAGAGAATATTGAATGTTGAAATGTCATAAAAGGCCTTTCTCAACCTCTCCCCCAACCCCTCCTCTCATCATACCAGCACACGAACTTAACATCTCAGGCAAGATACAGATGTTACTGTATTTTAAATCATGAACATTAGTGCCATTGACATCATTAAAACCAAGCCACAGAGATGGCAGCCCATCCATGAAGCACCAGGCAACCTCTGCTTCTTATACTTTTATTTTTTTCAGTGAAGGGTTGCTGACCCCAGGCCCTTGCACATACTTTGCAAGTGCTCTACCACTGGGCTGCTCCCCCAGGCCATTTTTTAAAATTTTTGAATCAGGGTCTCCCTGAGTTACACAAGCTGCCTCTGGCCTCGAACCCAGGACCCTCCTGGCTCCACGTCCCTAGTCGCTGGGATTACAGGCGTGCACCACCGCACCTGGATACCAGGCAACTTCTGAGTAACTCAGGAACCCACCTGCTCCTGGCACCCAGAGCTCAGCCACAGAGACCATTCAGTAACGTGTCCTCTTCTCCCATTTTCCCAGGCTACAGGGGATGGACACCTTCACTGTGCCAATTCTTCTTGGTCTATTCTTCATCACATTCTAAAACCTGCTTCAGAGGTTCAAGAGTCTGTAAACTTGGAATTACATTTTGTTCTGCAATAATGACCTCTGGTATCATTTTGTGACTATAAATCAGCCAAGTGTGACTCAGATGTGATACCGCCTGTAACCTAAGGAACCATGTGGAGAGTGGTGGGGGGACATTGTAACTTTCAGCTGAGATGCCAGAGTCAAGCTGACCTGGAGCCACAGCTCAGCAGCAAGACCACAGCACTGGAAAAAGGAACACAGGGAAACCCCGGGCCTCAGTTGCCTTATTTTAGGATGGGCTTCATATTCATTTCCCTGGCATGGTCAGAATGGAGTAATGTGTGTAAGTGACAGGGCCCACAGCACACTCTGAATAAATTCTATTGTCATTACCACTTTGAAGGCTGTGGCTCAAATGTAATGCTCATTGTTTTGCAATAATAATGCATATTAGTAATTACAGCTCTCCCTTGCTAATTTTACAGAATAATATAGCTAGCTCAGAAAAGGTTTCAATGGTGTCTCTGTGAAGACTGTTTCATGATCCCAAAACAAGGGGAAGAAGGCTCACTGAATTCCCTAGAGGCTACCGTGACCCTCTTCATTCCCAAACTCAATGTTCTTCTGAACCCTAAGCGTGTTGATTTAGGCCACAGATTCAAGCCACACCACCTGGATCTGAATCCATCCCAGTATTTACCAGCTGGGCAGGCTACTTCTCCTTCTGATGCACTCAGCTTTCTCTCCTGTAAAATGGGGGTAACTACAGTTGCTTCCTTCTCGAGAAATGCCGTAATATATGGGCAGCACTAGCAACGGTGCCTGACACCTGGTGATTTGAAACTCTTAACACTACTGTGGTGGTTTCTTGTTTTCTCCTCTGCTCCAGGATGCGCACTGAATGGCTTCCCTCTTTCCACACAGGCCTGAATGGGTCCTCTCTGGTCTGCAGGAGCAATGTCAGATCACTGTCCATGAGTCTAAGTCCTGCAGCACCCGTCTACCCTACAGTGCCGCCATCCACTCATGTCACAGAGAAGCTGAAGTCCACAAAGCTCCTGCAGGACATCACCCAGATTAGCTCCAGAGCTGATGGGTGCTCTGTAAGCCGCTAAATGTGGTCACCCAAGCATGCTTCAAACGACTCTCCTCTAGTACACAGCTTTGTATTCTCCACTTGACCAAAACAATCCCCAGAACCTACTTACGACACACCCAATGGCAGAAGAGAGCAGCTTTTTGTTATGGTCTATTGAAATCATCACCACTGAATGGGCCAAAAAGAGGAGCAGAGGATGTGCTGTGGAAGCAGAAGGGTGAGGTGGAGCAACCCAGAGGCAGTGCGTGCGTGCACAGAGACTGCTTCCAATTAGACCCAGGAAACTCTCTTCTCGCTGTGGGGAACTGACAAGCCACTGGAGAGGCAAAACATACTGTTTCCCAGGAACTAGCAATTCTGTCACCTTGTTTCAACATGCCAAGTTGTGCAGAGTTGGTGGTTATGTGCCTGCCTACCCGTCTGGTGCACTTCTAGGAGTTCATTTCAGGAGCTCCATTTCTGGAGTTCTCCCCCACCCCCAAAAAAACCCATCTCATTTACATATGCCCACTGATAATAAAAGCAGCAAATATAATAAGCACCTCTGAGATGCATAGCATTTTTTTATTTAATGGAAACAGTTCTGAAGGATATAGAACTTTCCCCATTTTACAGATGGGAAAACAGAGGCTAAATTTAAAGTGGCACAGCTGGTATGACACAGGTTTCCAATGGAGATACGGCAGGTTCCAACGTTCATGTTGTCATGGGAATGCCACCCTGTACCGTAGCCTTCTCTTCATTTTCTCCAATACACAGCACCTAGAAGCTACCACGAAATTCCCATCAGCTATATATTCTTATCTGTGTCTATTTTATATCATATTTATTTTACACAGTTAGAATTTACAAGTGAAGCATTATTGCTGCAAGAAAAAACGTGTAGCCAAGGCAATAATCTACATTCAGAGCTTATTGCTAATGGCACCACACAAATTCTAATCCAAGGGGCCTTAATTGCGTTATGCTGATGTCTCTCACCCTTCCACTTCACTTACTCTCAGTCCTGATTTTACGATCTGAAACCTCAAATAGGACTTGTCACATTTACAACAGCAAGAAACACTGGGGCTGAGCATATTATTGACGTGACATTATTCATTGAACTACAATATGGATCTAACTAAACTGGTTTAATAATTCATCAATATCCTATGTGGGACTTTATAACACTAATTTCTCCGGTATTATTTAAGTGATGTTAATGGTGGCAAAGAATGGCAGCATCTTCGCTGGGAAATGCACAAGGAGACAGATGCTTGCATTGATTTGTGATTCTTGTACCTCTCAGTCGAATGAATCCAAGTTCGGTCTCATGAGTAGGCCTAATAGGGAGTCAGCCCAATCTCAAAAGAGCCTGATGTTAAAATGCTCTTTCTGACAGGACATCCAGGCAAGGGAAGAGTTCAAGTCTTTCTTCCTGGCTCTCCATATTTTAACATTCCATTGACTACTTTGCTATTATGCTTTTTTTCTTTTACTTTTAAAGACAGCATCTCACTACATAGCCCAGGTTAGCCTGGAACTTAGTACATACCCCACACTGGCCTCAAACGAGTGATCCTTCTGCCTCAGCCTCCCACATGCTGAGATTACAGGCATGCACCATCCTGCCTGGCTAAGCATTTTGCTTTGAATGAGAAAATGCTCTTAGAGATGATTGCACATTTTGACACTGGGAACCAAACCAAAATGATCCCTGGCAAAGCCTGGGATTTTTCTTAAAGTCTTTGAAGGATAGGGGCTGACTGTGTCATTTCTAACCCTGAAGTCAACCACCAAGCATCAACCCTCACTCCCGAGTCTACCATAAGCACCCACATGCCTCTCTCTGCCAAAATACACAAATACCCCTAATAAGAAAATCACCACAACTCTTTCTTCATTAGATGGAGGCCAAAATTTTTGCCTTGTGCTGCTGGAACTCAATTTATAAAATAACCATATCAATATCTATAAGTAATTGTGAGGCTCTTCAGGAAAAATTACACCAGATAACAGCTTATTTAATTTGCTATATGAGTTATGAGCCATGTAAAGCAAAACTATTAAAACTGCTTAGACAGTAATTGGCAATATTTCGTACACTGGATAAAAAATGCTTATCTTGCCAGAAACTAACAAGAGAGTGAAAATATTCCAAAACCTTCCAATTTTCCTCTATGCAATGTATTCACTTTGCAGCTTAAAAACAGGTTAAGGAAGGACAGTGAGTGGCACGGGAGTCTGGCAGTCAACATGATTGTGCATTTATGCTTTGCTATTGAAGAAAGAACCTTTTTTCATAGTGAATTTTTCATTCTAATGTAAGTGATGATTTACGTTAACTATAGGTAAAACATAGTTACATTTTCCTGAAGGATTGCAGGCAAGTAAAGAGTAGTACAATAAGTTGAAGCGTAAAAGCTTTCTCTGTCATAATATTTATTATAATGGCATATAAAATAGCTGAAATAAATAATAGATGACTAAAGGTAAATTCATATGATAAAGAATCCTTCAGCAGACACCATTACTTTTGACTGCTCTAGTTTTATACACAGTTGAAGACTCTTAATAAACATGCCTTATATCTTGTGTAAGTACTAGAAACATCAAAGATGTGCTTAAAAGGCAACATGCTGGACATCAGCTAATTTACAGTATGATTACATTCTCAACAGGAACAATCTATACATTTTGCATATTTAATAGCTGTGTTCTTAATGAAACTTGTTAAGCATTAGAACCCCCTACTTTGGGGAAGTCGCTGATAAAAGGGAAAAATAACAGTAACCCCACCTTCCCCTCATCTAGATTCAGAAAGAGACACACAGTTCCAAACACGGAGATCTGGGGCCTGTTGATAAGCCAGTGACAGGTCAGTAGTGGTTAAGTTGAACAGAAAGAGAAAAAGCAAAATCCATCTGCTCTGGTTTAGAGGATTTGGTATTCCACCTGACGAATTTGTGAAGTTTGAAAGGTCCTCAAATAGATGGTCGATGCTTATGGCAGCCCTAGGTTTGGACAGAAGCACACATGGGTGCCCCAGTGTGAGCGACATCAACCTTCACAGTTCTCACGCAGGGGCCAATCCACACCCCAGTGGGCATCAGACAAGGTCTAGGGGCATTTGAGATTGTTACAGCTCATCAGAGGAGTGGACCAATATCTAGTAGGTAGACACCAGAGATCCTACAGACACCCTACAGTGCAAAGGACAACATCCCACAACAAAGAAGTACCTGGCCCCAAATGTCAACAGTGTCAAGGCTGCCTGTGTGAGTTTGGTGAGAGGAACTTGGATTCACCCTAAGTAGTCTTCAGCTGTTTAAATTTGCCTTTAATGATAAAAGTAAAACAGGTCCACTGAAAAAAGTATACATAGTACAGATCATGTTATAAAGTGAAAATGATCCCAAGTCCTTCTGCTCCCAGAAATGCACAGGAATAGCCTGACTCAAGTTCTTCCAGAATGTATTTTAAACACATACAAGAAATATAGTATTGCAGATCAGATGTTGTTTTACAAACTGGCCATTCTTAATACATAATTATATACCTGAATGGCCTACAGCCATAGCACTGTGGTGTCTGATCCTGTCAGATCTAGGAATCTAAGCAGGGTCAGGCCTGGTTAGTATTTGGATGGGAGACTGCCTGGGAATACCAGGTGCTGTAGGCTTGGGAGAAGGACCCGGGAATCCCCTCTCAAAAATCAATCTGCCATTGAAAACTCTATGAATAGTAGAGAAACACTGACAATAGTGTTTTGCCTGTTGTACATAGGGTCGCTATGAGTCAGACGCCAACTCAACAGCACCTAACAACAACAAAATATATCTGAATAGAACTCTACCCACATTCTTTTCAACATTCTTTTCAGTATGTGTGGTCCACTATAAGAGCATAGAGTCAATATTAAAAACTGTCACTACATCCTTCACCAGCTTTGCAAACTTTTTACTTAGATTCTCAATGCCTTCGCTTTCTTATCTGTAAAAAAAATGCCAATTATAGAGGAACCTCCTCCATGTTAGCCTTATTTTCGTTGTAAATATTATTTTAGTTCTTTCCCATTTTATTGTTAGTGAAAGCAATGCTGCAATGGATACCTTTTGCAATATATAGGTTTTTTTTTTTCCATATTGTAAATCCCTGGAAGTAGAATCACTAGGTCAAAGGACAGCCACATTTTAAATTCTGATAGATTTTTGTTGGGTGTCCTCCAAAAAAGGTTATGCAATTTCCATTTCTACAAACACTGTGGGAGAGACTATGAAAGAAAACCCAAAGAGCCAATAATTCCCCCTGACATTGATAGTAAATTAAAATGTAAGGTTTTATATCTCTGCCTAGAATACTTGATACACAGTGAGTGGCAGAGGGCAGGTTTCAAGATGGGCTTTACTTGAGAAAATGAACGAATGGCCATACAACATGCCACCAAACACGGGACAAAGCCATGAGCAGGAATAAAAGTGGGCTAGTAATATTGGCAGCAGCCATAGGTCTCATGGCCGTGACTAACTGTGAAGATGACTGGGGAGTGAATCTAGCTGAGTACCCTGGAAAATAAGGTGCAAGGATTCCATGGACAGTTGGACTTTCCATAAACCATTTGGAAATCCAGGCCCTCCTCTAGGTGCTTCAGTTTGGTAGGGAGCCTGCCTCTCAGAAGTGGGCCTCAATGCATGGCCACGGATGTGAGCTGGGTATGCAGAGCAGGCTGTAAGGATGTAATAGCATCACCATACTTGGGGAGTGGTCTTGACAGTTATTTTTAATTTATGAATGAATCTAAGAAGACAAATCTTTCAAAGACATTCACAGGAAGCGAGGCAGGATATCAAACGGATAAACTAGAAGTGATTTTAAAACATTCTTCAGAAAGAAATGAAGTTTCCTGCTTCAAACAGTACTGTCCTAGCAGCTTCTTAAAGGGTCCCAGACAAACCTCAAAATGGAAGAAAGTGAGGGTTCAAAACAACACACAGAGAACAGGAGAGGTCACAGTCAAGTCATGGTCAAATTTTGTACATCTTTTAGATTAGTGACAGAACCAAATAGAAGACAATTAAAAATGAACTGGAGAAGGGACTGAAACATCACTAACAACCGAGATTTGTTTTGTGGGAGGGATGAGTTCACAGAGCCATTAAATCACGAATGGCCAGGTTTGGTTGATTAAAATGACAGAGGCATTGGATAACTTCATGGTGTACAAAAGAAAATTTAGATGATATTGATGTTAATGCCTCAAGATATTTATATTAAAATTATGGTTACTCTTGAAGCATTGACAAATACCATCTAAATTTTCTTTTCCATGGAATAAAGTGTAGGAGAGTAGCAGAAATGGAGGGAGGAAGGAGGGAGGTAGAGAGGAAGGTAGGAGAGAGGAGGGATGAAGAGAGGATGGATCTTTATCTCCCATACCAATAGCAGGTGGGGGGAAAAAAAGATGTACAAAATACCCAAGATGTCAAGAAAATCAACCCAAATATATATTCAAAAAGGTTAAATAATAAAGGAAAAAACTTGGTAGACAAACACAAAATGAAATATAGAAATTAGTAAAAAATGTATCAATTTATCACAATGATCAGAAATGGATTTAAGGCCACACATGAAAAAGCAGATATCAAGAGACTAGCATTTCAAAATTGGTTCTAGCGGAGCACCACAGGACACACCTATAATTCCAATGACTCAGGAGCCGAGGCAGGAGGATGGCAAGTTCAAGACCAGAAGGCAACCTGCCCAACTCAGTGAGACACTGTCTCGGGATTAAAAAACAAACAAACAAACAAATAAATAAATAAATCAAATGAGCTGGGTTTGCAGCTCAGTGGTAGGTACTTGTGTAGAATGTGAGACCATGGGTTCAACCCAACATACTACAAAAAATAAAATAAATAAGTAAAAATAGGCTCTATGTTGTATATAAAATATGCATGGCAGGCAGAGAGGGGCAGCTGTTCCCCGGAATAGGTGTCCCTTTCCACAGGAGGGGACCAATGCCAGGAGGGTGAGTAAACAGAAACTGTAAGTCCAGACTGCATGGCCCTGCAGTGGGCGTACTGCTTCCATTGATGGTCTTTGAGTGGAAGAGAGTGAAACATAGGTGATTTCTTGAATAAACTGAGCACCCCATTTTCTCTTCCTCCGGTTATAAAATGAATGTAGAGTACAATGAGTTCCTAGGGGACAGCAGAGCCACCAGATGAAAGGAACCTGGGTAGCCTCCTCACCAAATAAAGGTCACCCATTGACCAGAGACACTCAGGTTGATCTCTGTCATATGCTGAAAGACCTTTGGGAAAATCTTTCTCTGCCATAGCCTGAAAGGCAGATTTAATGTCCCTAAGCCTGCAGCTTGAGGGAAAAGCTAGAATGCAAGAGTGTGCTGGCAGCGCCCTACCTTTATCAAGAAAAAGATGTGCTCAGAGAAGAACTGTCCAGCGAGCAAGCAGAAACTAAAGGTAGGGCATTATAGAGTTAAACAAGCCAATAGATAGAGAAGCCCAAAGAGCATAAAATAAGCCTGGAAAAGTCTCTGCGAGACAATCACCTATTACGACTTTGGAGTTCATTCAAATAATCAGCCCAGTAACATATATCAGATTAACAATGCTGTTATTCAACCTGGGCCCATCACTCCAGGAAGCCTCATGGTAGTTGTTATTGAGTTCAGAAGGAAGAGAGAAGCAGGGAGGAGAAGAGGGGGTAGACAAGGACAACAAATTTAAAAAATAAAGTCCTGCCCTAGAAAGACACGGGTACTGGGAACAACCAGATCTAAGATGGAGGAGGAGGAGGAGGAAGGGTGGCTCAGAGGAAGAGGAGGAGAAGAAGAAACAGTCTTACTTTAAAAAGCTGTAATTGCTAAAAACAAAAATGTGTGAGCCCCAACCATATACCAGCAGCAAGAGGCTGTGACAGCCCTAGGAGGGCCAACTCCTGAAGACACAGTTTGGGTGGGACCAGTGAGGATGAGGGACAGGATGCTTCCCCCTGGAGAAGCACCCTAATGCCTGGTCCTTCACCTGCCCTGCAGGATCTTGGCACTGAGCACTGCCATGGGTAGTGGTGATCTCCTCTCTTTCTCTTTTGCAAATAGATGTTTCTGCTAACATTCTGCTTCTATTCCACTTCCACTGCACAAGGCAGCAGTGGGTAAGGGAGGCATGGAAGAGCTGCCTTTTGCGATGTCACACATGTCCATAAGGAGTCATGTATGAGTACAAAGAGGTCTCTAGACTATGCATGAAATTGACCTTCTCAATGGGACTTTCAGACTTTCTAACTTTTGGGAAAGAGTAAATGGGTTCTTTGTGTGAGGAGAAGAAAGCAAAGAGATATTCCGTGTCCAGATGTGAATACTGTAACAAAAGGCAGGAGGATGGCTGGTTGGAGGCCAGAGGCAACCTGCATCACTTAGTGAGATGCTGTCTCAAGATAAAAAATTTTACAATGGGGGTGGGAGTCAGCTTAGTAGTAGAGTGCTTGCTAGGTGTGCATGAAGCCCTCGGTTCAACCCCTAGTCCCACAATAAAACATAAAAAGAAGAAGATGGTAACAAAAACTACCACCAGCTGTCCGTGGAATTCTTGCACCTTATTTTCCAGGGTACTCAGCTAGATTCACTCCCCAGTCATCTTCACAGTTAGTCAAAGCCATGAGACCTAGGCCAGCCAGTGGAATATAAAACGTGAGGTCCACCCCTTCAACTTTATGGGGTCCACCCCATAAAACTCAAGCACATATACCCCCTCCACAGTCCCAATCCTGCCTCCGACCAAGTGGGAGCTCACCAAGCACTGTTATATAAGTTCGGAACAGTTCACACTGTGTTAGACCATGAAGATACTGGGAAGTATTTGTCCTAGCAGCTAGTAGTGCCTAACCAACATGAATAAAACAAATATTCAAAGATTGATGATGAAGGGGTAGAAGAAAACACTACAAATTTTTTAAAAAGCAGAATAGTTAATGTAGAAATATTTATATAAACAAAAATAAAATTTTAGGCAAAAACAAAAATATCAGAGATGAAAAGAGACCCTGCACGATGACAGAATTAGGCAAGAAGGTCTAATAATCATGAACTTGTGTAAGTCAAACAGCATAGCTTTAAAATGTAGAGAAATCTAAAAATCTTTTTTTGCCGTACTGGGCCTTGCACATGGTGGACAAGTCTTCCCCTGCTGAGCTGCACCCCAATCCTCCCCTCCCTTTTCTGAGACAAGGTCCCTCTAAGTTATACAGGCTGCCTCTGTCCTTGAACCTGCAATCCTGCCTCAGCCTGTCAAGTTGCTAGGATCACAGGCATGCACCACAGCACCCGGATCATTAAGGTGTCCACTCCCACACAGGCACACCACTGGAGCTGGGGATCAAAGCCAGGGCAAGGCAAGTACTCTATCCCTGAGTTATGTCAGCCTGAATTTGACAATCTTAGAAGAGTTTAATCATTTATATTAGAAATGGAAGAATGAAGACCAAACTGTTAGCTTGATGTGAAAAAGCTATAGAATCCCCCCCCACACACACACATACAAAATATGCATTCTTTTCAATTATAGTCCTGCAACCAATCAGGAGTCCAATCACAAAGGGAATCTCAACATACTTCAAATACACACCATCATAGTGACTACATTTTCTTATCATGATGTAGTTAAATCAGAAACTGAAAAACAAATTTCACTTAAACAAGGAAGTTGCATCCATTTGTTGAGAGTCAAGAGCTAGGATGAAGCAGCAGAAGAAAATCTCTTAGTACAGCTTCACATTCAGCCCAAACCTGCACAGCAATGGCACTGATGCTGGAGAGGGAGGGATAAGAACCCAGAGTTTGTGTACCTATGAAAAGCACCCCGATGTATGAAAAGATGAGGTCACATGCTCTAATAATAATCACTAGTTTTCATGCTAATTAAAGTATGAACAGTCAAGGGAAAAAAAAGGTAAAGTAACAAAGGCAAGAAGGACAACAGTGCAGGAAGATATCATAATAAAGTCTCCAAGAATGAGTAGACTTATAAATAGTATCTAATCCCAGGAACAGAAATTAAACTTAAAAATGTTGACCATCCTCAGCAGTATGTTCATTCAACTCAATGAAACAAAAAGCAGAAAAACAACAATAACAATATAAGAATAGGCTGAGAAAAACTGGAAAGGCATTAGTTAAGAGAGGATTACCAACACACACACAAACACACACACACACACACCTAAAAAGACTATAGAAGAATTAAAAGCCACATTGCAAAGGTGAACAACAGAGTTTAACCTACAGAGAAAGTAATTGGTTATAAATAATAGAAACCTAGCTATTTCTCCCAGAATACTTAGAAAAAAAGAGGCACAGAATAAGATTAAAAAAAAAAAAAAAAGACAGAGGGTACAACTCCATCCTAAGAACTGTAGATACACTTGAGAAAGAGGCCAGAATTAAAATAGAAACAAAAGTGACATAAAAAATTAAAAATGAAACACTATAGATATAGTCGAAATCTCCCAGGTACCACTTATTCATATCCTTCCTCTCTTTCCCTATCCCAAAGTAGATACTGTTTTGAACTTGAGGTTTATCCAAGTAATAATATTAATGATGACAACCAACTCTTTACAAAGGAAAGGAAAGGAAAGCTGAAGGAAGGAAGGAAAAAAGGAAAGAAGGGAGGGAGGGGAGTAGTGGGGAGGGCAGGACAGAGAGAGAGAGAGAGAGAGAGAGGGAGAGAGAGAGAGAGAGAGAGAGAGAGAGAGAGAGAGGTGCGCCAGGCACTAGAAATGCTGAGAAGAGAGAAAAAGAATGTGGTTTCTCTGGCTTGTCTGACATTGTAGCCAAGACTGCATCATGAAACAAGGTCCCTGCAGGGGCTGAGGTAAGGGGCAGCTGTGGGGAGCAGCAGGGAGGGGCCTTGAATCTGCAATCCTGCCTCAGCCTGGAGGCAGGTTCAGCACAATGGCGGACGTGTCATCTGCTGAGCTCAGGAAGCATGCTGGTTTGGACAGCACTTCGTCGGCACATGGCCTTGCTTGCACCTGGCTTGCTCTGCAGCCTCCTCTCTTATAGCCAAATGGGTTAAACGAATCACATTGGGCAATTCCATTAAAAGCCAGCTAAGTTAGAGACTGCATGTTTTCCGAAGAGCATCCCAGACAGCATTAGTGCGGGGAGGGGTAGCACAAAGGACGCCACCTTATAAATGTCCATTAGAAGCCACTCTGGAATGGCGTGCATGTTAAAGCAGCTTGCTCGGTGCATGCTCTGGCTGCCTCTTCAATATTGATAAGCGGCAGCTTCCCTTTCCCCTTGGCCTGATGATATGGACCCTGGCTTTGAGAAGAATTGCTGTATCTGCCTGCAGCAGGACGGGGCAGCCCATAGCTTTCCACCACAGGGAGAGGTCTTGGTGCACTGCATACCTTATGAAAACCAAAGAAAAGTGCTGACTTTATGGAGCTAAAGTCCTCTTTGGGATACCAGGTCTGCAATGCACCCTGGGAAGGACATTTGGGGGAATTCGGCCTGAGGGTCACATTTTCAAGTTAATCCAGGTGCCACCTGTCATAACACAGATAGGACCTTAGGAACTTCTTCCTCTGTATAAACTTGGGAACTCCATTGCAGGAGGCACACGCTAATGCTCATTAGACTCTGGAGGAGCGAGCTTCAGGAAGATACTGCTTAGAGAGGGAGGTGACACACTTTGCCACGTTTTATCCTGCTGCCCTCACAAAGTAGATCAAATGACCCCAATTATATCAACAAAGCAAAAGTGAGAGAAATCTGCCCTTATATCATAAAGTTAGCTGCTGGCAGACCTGGGATGGTAGTTCTCCACCCACTCCCATGAGTCAGTTCTCTCTGCAGGGAAGAATGCTGTGTCTGGACCAGAACTTTCTCCCCAGCCACAGAATTATCCAAGTCCAGAAGCTGATGGTAGGAACACACTCCAAAATACTTTACTTCAAAGAATGTGCCTCTTTCCACAAACCCAAAGCCTTTTATAATTCTTTGTTTTGTTTTTTAAAATTCCAGCTTTGTGATAGGAAAAGAAAAAAGAAAAGAAATGAAACGAAACAAAATAAAACCAGCTAACCTCCTCCTCTTATGTCCATCCCCCAGGCTTTAGATTAGCCATGTTTGATAATCAAGTCATGTGTGACATACCATGTTTCCAGAAATAAAGTACTAACCTAACCACCTGTTCATTCTGCTTTCATAGAATGGATTATTTCTTTTCCCAAATGAATATGCACCCTCTAGGACAAGGATCAGCAAATTATTTTCTCTGAAGGTCCAGATAGTATTTTCTTTTTTTTCCAGCTATACAATCTCTCCAAACTACACAACATAAGTAGAACGGAAATAAAAGGAGCCATAGAAAATGCACAAATGAGTGGGCATAGCCGTGTTTCAATAACACTTTATTTACAAACACAGGTTTAAGGGCCACAATTTTTACCCACAGTACAGTCTACTGATTCCTATTTTAGAACTAAAGTCAAGACTGTTTTCATATGCTCTCTTGAAGTCTGACAGTCTTATAACTAATATTACATATAGATTCCCACGAATGGATGAGATAAAAGGAAAGTGTCCTATCACCCCTCAGAGTAACTGTTGTTTTACACACAGATCATTTGATTTTTAAAAAAATGCAATAATGCATGGCAATAATTGCCCCAAAACATTGTATAGAATAAATGGTGTGCAAATAGACCTTGTAGAGAGCACCTGTTAATATTTCTCCTTGAAAAACATGTCTTATATTAAACAAACAGATCTCAGGAGTATGATACCTCACAAATATCATTCAATGCTTCCTATCATCTCACAATTCTTCTTGAACTTGGAAAGTTTTGCAAATATATTTTGGCGCCTGTGTAAATTTACAAAAACCTATCAAAAGACAGACGCATTGTCCTAGTATGCCAGTTCCCAGGCACATAAGATGTTAAGAATAGACATTTTTCACTGAGCCCAAAGATACATTCACAGATCTGCTAAGGACTCTCTCCTAATCTTGACAACAATCATCAAATCACAAGCCCTATCTTAGCCAACTGGCATGTGACATAATATTCCTACCCTGGAAGTATACACTTAAACTTCAGAGCAACCAAACCAAACCAACACAACACCACTGCTAATGGAAGGAGAAGCACATGCTTTCTCCTCCACTGGAGAGAAGAGGGCTGTGAAAGGAGAAATGAAAGTTGAGCGGAGGAGCCACCGAGGTGGAACAGGGAGAAGCACAAAGAAATGAGAGAGCAAAAATAGGAAAGAAAGGCATTGTGTACAGAAGACCAATTTCTTCCATGTCTAGGAAGCTTTTCCTGAACCAAATGGCAACAGGAGACCACAGGTGACCACAGCCTGGAGCCACTCCATAAAATAAGATTATAGGCCATACTGTCCTTCAAGGATTCTGCACTCTGCCAGGGAGAGCAAATACAGACCTCCCCATAGGACTGTGCATCATTTTGCCATTCATGAAGGAAGATTTAAATCCTTAATCCTGTCCAGACTTCAAGAACCAAGCCTTGCTGGGGATCCCAGATTCTTACTGGCAGAATGCACTCTAGATTGAGAATGCATCCAGCACCTAAGGTTATAAATATTTCCAACAAATACAAAATTAACTAACAAGATGAAAAGCTATACAGAACCAGCCATCTACTGGCCCTGGGATTATAAAACTAATGCTTTCAGTTTCATGGACAGTGTCCAGAAAAGCAGTCACCCTGACAATGACCGGAGGTGACACAGCCTCCACTCACCCCTAGCCAGGTTCTAAGCTGGATACTTTGCACCAACGGAGATTTCATTTATTCTTAGCAACTGTAACAAGTAGTTATCAGCATCTTCATGTTGTGAGGGAATGGAAATTAAGAAATTTAATTAAGAAATTAAGAAATTCAAGAATTTTATCCTTAATGAATGCCTTTCCAGTTTTTCTCAGCCTATTCTCATATTGTTATTGTTGTTTTTCTGCTTTTTGTTTCATTGAGTTGAATGAATCTACTACTGAAGATGGTCAACATTTTTAAATTTAATTTCTGTTTCTTGGATTTAGAAAGAGCACCGACAAAACATCTGATTTATAAATCAGATGGAAGAAGAATTTGAACTCAAGCCTGTTGTTCTTTGGTGCCATCAAGTGAGGTCCAACTCATAGAGACCCACGTAGGCTTTTCAATGGCTGATTGTTGGGCTATTATTTTATTTTATTTATTTGGTGGGGGGTGGGTTGTTCTGGGAGTGGGCTGCCACTTCCTTTTCCCATGTTCCCAAGCCTAGCTGACCCCAGAACATCACTACAACTCACTCCCAATAAACATAAGCCTTGGCTATGACCATGAAACAGGGAAGGAAGGTTGAGGACCAGGATTACCCTTACAAAGGATGAAAGTCCAGGTACCTAGACAGAATGGGATAAGGACAGGAAAAATCAGGATGAGGCCAAAAGGAAGGCCAGGTGTAGGAAAAAGCATAGAAAACACCCTGTTCCCTTGCTCTCCCAAGATCCATAATCATATGCTACACTGTTCCCTGGAAGCGCAGACAAACACAGGGTAGCACATTAATCCTTCAAACACTAACAGATGCTGGCAGGGATTTAGACTGGAATGTATTTACAAAGTGACAAATTATGTTCTGTATTATAGAGAGAGAGAAAGAGCACCCACAAACAGGCTGATAAATGTCAGCTGCAGTCACGACAAACAGTTTATTTTTATTATACTGTAACCACAAATGTTCTTTTTTTTTTTCTTTTTTTTTTTTTCTTCAGGAGTCCCAAAGATTTATTTGTTGCTGGAAAAAACAAGATTATATATGACACAAAGTAATAACTGTACGATCAGATATTCCGGGCACCCTGCCCTCCTGAGAAGCTTCATCCATGCTGCACAGTGCTACTAAAAATGCTACCTTCTCAGAGGCACAGTAAATGGTTAATAAATCAGAACTGATACAATGCCTTGTAATTAGATACGGCCTCAGTTCACAGACTAGCCATTGATAGACAATATCCAATTCCCCCTTTAGCGGCTATCAGGAGGGTAGAGTAACTATTAAAATAAATTTAATGGCTGTGACAGGTAAGAAAATATACCAGAAGCTAAAATGTAATCAGTATATTCAAGCCCAAAATAAAATTATAGTCTTTGTGGCAGACAGGGTCCCTGGAAAGGAAGGTTATAGATGGACAGCGACATCCACAGGCCAAGACGGGCGAGGTTACTAACAGCAAAGGAATGTTCTACCTGGCAAACGGATGCACGGGTTTGGCCTGAGGCCAAGAGAAAATGTACACAACAATGATAAAGAAACTCTTCTGAAGAATCCCTTCTATCCATTTGGACAGTCGGATATTGGGGATATGGCAGGCGTTCTTCCATAAGCATCACGGCAAGATAGCAGAATGGTGGCTGCAAGCCTACATCTCTGGCTTCTTATCCAGTCTTTACCCCCTAACTCTACAGGCAACCCTGGCAGAGTCTAATTTCTTGTTTCTAACAGGTTTGGAGGTTGGCAGATATATAGGAGTGTTCCTAGAAGAAAATGATTGGTAGTGCCCAAGTATATTCAATAGGAAGGGGGGGACCTTCGTATTCTGGAGTTCTTAAAGGCAGATTTCTTGTGAAATTGTTATAAGTTAAAACTCCACATACCTGCACATACTCTAAAAGCAAGATATTTAAAAGATACGGAATTGACAGGAATTCATAAATAGATTTAAGGTCACAGGACAGAACACACAGCATGTGTAAAGAATCTCCCTCTATCTCCTTCACTCCCCCAAACACACACATACATACACACAACACTCTTACTAATTCATATATATATAATTTGTAAATTCACAAAAGTACATTTTCTGTAACCTGGAAAAATAATTAATTAGCAGAATTCTAACTTGTTTAAACAGATACTATCCTATGTTAAGAGATAATATGCATAAATGAATTTATTCCTGGTGTAATTTTATTTGTTTTTGGTAAGGACATACAACAGGTTATCTTTTGCTAGAAGGATTGATATTTAATGGGTATTAAAAAGACACTTGGCATTTAGATTTTTCTCCATTACTTATAATTTCACAAGTGCATGATGTTTTCAGTTTTAAACAAAGAACTAGTTTTAAACAAATCCAGAATGATTGTTGGTACTTTTGTTGTCAGGTACCATCAAGTCATATCCAACTCAGAGACCCTATATACAACAGAATGGAGCACTAGCCAACCATGCACACAATCTTTTTATGTTTGAGCCCACTGTTGCAGCTACTATATTTCTTCTCATTTTGAGTTGTCCCACATCAGCAACTGAATGTCCCAGCAACTTCACTCCATTCCCATCATTAAGGCTGACTCTACGTTGAGGAGGCAATTCTTCCCCAGGCATTTCTTGAGTGCCTTCCACTCTGGAGGACTAATTTTCTGGCACTGTACTTGACAGTGCTTCTCTGCTATTCATAGGGCTTTCAACAGCTAATTGTTTCAGGAGTGGGCTGCCAAGTCCTTCTCCCTAGTCTGTCTTAGTCTGGAAGCTCAGCTGAAACCTGTCCACTGCCCACTGTGGGTGGCCCTGCTGGTATGTGAAATACTGATAGCGTAGCTTTTAGCATCGCAGTAACACACAGGCCCCCACAGCAGGATAAGCTGCCAGGCAGGGTGGATATGCAGAATGTAACTGCTCAGGCGAAACACATCCCTGAGAGTGTGGGTGACAGAGAGGAATAACTGACCTCCTAACCAAATTTCTCCGCTTTCGGCATGAAACTACAGGTGCATAAATCAAGCCTAACCAAGCTCACCTCCCAGCTCTGCCACTGTTTGGCTATGTGGCTGGTGGGACTTCCCCAAACTGAGATCTGGGGAAATTGTATTTGCCCAGCAAGAGTGCTGTGCACATTCCATGAGGGAATGAGGATTAGGCAGGAGTGCCAGCACTCACCTGTGCTCCCACTGCTTAGGAGGCAGAGGCAGGAGGATCACCAGTTCTGAGCCAGCCTGGGTGACAGAGCAAGACCCCGTCTCAAGAAAAACAAAAAATCTACTGAGTATAAAGCCTCAAATGTGTGCCCAGATACAGAGCTGATCATTAACCAAAGCAAATATTGATAGTAGTGACAACCATAAAATCACTAATAATTTTAATATTTCCAACCCAGTAAATCAATGTTGACTACTACGGATAACAGATGTGCAAATGGTTAGCATAGAAGAAAAATTCTATACAGGTGTCCCAGCTATTTGTTGTCTCTGATTATGTGCCACTCCACCTCCAAAAGCAAGATTATTATAATATCACAATGTTTCACAGAGATTATGGATTGAAAGGACAAAAGCCACCCTCCTAGACAGACTGATTTAATGAACCAAAATACAGGTGCTACTGGGAAGAGATATGACCAAGCAGGGATGGGCACTGTGGCTCAGTGCAGGTGTTCTTGACTTCTAGAGTCATGTGGGTGTCTGTGTGTGTGTGTGCGTGTTCACACGTGTGTTGGAAAAGATAAGTACATGCGCTCTTCCCAAAGAAAAGTCTCAGTGCGAACAGGCACACTCTGTACATTAACAGCTTCCATACTGGCATTTCCCTATCATCTGCAAAACCCAACTAGTGGCCTGTTAGGGTTTGGATTGTCTTCCCAAAGGCCTACGTACTAAAAGCTTGGTCCTGAGACCGGGGCACTATTGAGAGATGGTGGAACCTTTAGGAGGTAGGGTCTAACTGGAAGAAGTTCAGTCATGGAGGGAGTGTGCCCTTAAATAGAGTGGTAGATGCCAGCCCCCTCCTCTCTCTTTTTCTTTGCTTCCTGGCTAACATGACGCCATGACATACTGTGCCACCACAGGCCAAATGCAACAGGGCCAAAACAAAGGGCCAAAACATTTTTTTTTTCTTATTAATTGACAGCTAGGCTGGAGATATAGCTCAGTAGAAGTGCACTTACCTAGCATTCTCACAGTCCTGGGTTCAATCCCCAGCATCACAAAAAAAAGGAGGAGGAGGAGGAGGAGGAGGGGAAAAGTTGAAAGTTATTTCTTATAGGTTAAAATAGCTTTCAACTTATCTTTCTCATAGTGACAAAAAGCAGACTAACACCTAACCCACGTACTTGCCTTCACAGAGAATACTGTCATGATTCAAACCAGGAGCCATCTAGACCCAGAGAAGGCACAGTCTGTGCCTACAGCCCTCCTAACCTGCACCCTGCACTGGCCTTCTGGAAGCCTAATCCTGTACCTCTACAATCAGGTTTCAGGAAATACAAAAGGAACGGGGAAACAGTTATCTATAGTCATACAAAGGTAGGCTTCACTTAGAAATCATCATCTCAACCTGACTGAACAACCTGACTCCTATCACACACGGCCACCTTGGCTTCCATATGGTCTTTCAAAGAGCATGTCTCTGCTGCCCTGCCCTGTGCCTATCTCTGTTGCAATCACAGCACAGGAGACCAAGTTTAGGGTGGCAGACTCACAAAGGACTAAATTAGATGCATAATGCATCCTCATGTCTCGCCCTGGATGAAGATTCTCTCTCTGGTCCACAAATCCATAGGAAAATCCAGCATTTCATAAGTAGTGAAGATTCAATATTCACTGCTGTTAAGTAAATTATATTCTGATTTTAAACAAAATTTAACTTAAAAACATGAAAGATAAACTAATATGTACCTACACTAGAAAAAGGATTTTGTGTATTTTTAACACATTTTACATAAACATATATGTGTATGTGCACGTGTATATACGTATACATATACACGTGCACGTATACACACATGCATGTACACTCACAGGTAAGGGGTAAATGGTTTCCTTAGCTGATGCAGGGTGATTGGCATATGGGGTTCGTTATGCCAGCCTCCTTGATTTTGAATATACTTGACATTTCTATAAGTGAAAGCATTTTCTTTTTTAAACGAGCACCATACAGAAAAACAGAAAAACATGGAAAATAAAAACCATAAAATTCACTTAAAAGGATGAAAAGGACCAGATCAATAATAAAAGAATCAAAATAATTTACATAGTTTAAGAACATTCTTCCTCTAAGTCCAAACACAAAATCCAAATATTGATTGGTAAGGATGTAACAAACAATTTGGAAAGATTAAGGATAAAATGCAATCAAAAGCAAAAAAAAAAAAATAAGTGGCTTACTGGGTATTTCTAAGCATATGAAAAATAATGGTCTCTTCAAAAATGGAAATGTTTTCCAGTTGTAATTGCTAGTTTATACAGTTTTTCAATACATCATCAAAAACCAGCATCAAAATTAAACTGCAGTAATGAGCGGATTAACAGGCTTCAAAACCATTAATGAAATAAAGTGCCTAAGTCCCTCTAGAAAGTCATTTGGCAATATGTGCAAAGTCCACTGCTTTCAGTTAAATAGTCGCATACCTGAGCACCTGGCAAGGAAAAAAAAAAAAATCAGCCAACACACTGTCTTCTCCCTATGCCAAGCAAAAAAAAGGAAAAAGAAGCCCTTTATTTCTGGTTGGGGGTAAGCACCAAACCAATGTTTCCAAGCAGATGTTTACAAACAGAAGGTAACTGATAAAAACCCAAGCACAATGCCGCATTGTCTTCTCTGATTCACAGATGAACCCATTGGAACTACTGCAAAGAGGCTTTCTGGAAAACATCCAGGAATTAAAAGGTGCAAACAAGCTGCTTAATACCCTTGCGTAGACTGAATTCTTATGAAGAAAATAAAGTTTATTGTCTGGAAAGAGTGAAAGCATGAGGAAAGCAGTAAGGCGATGGAGGTGAACAATTAGACAGATGTTCACTTAAGGAAACACAGAGAACTAAAGAAGCCTCCGCCGCAGAATTTTACGAGAATCCTGACAACCGGGCGCCTCATCAAGGGCACAGGGAAAGTGAACGATGGAAGCCCAGGCTGTGCAACTTGGCGCTAACTGCTGACCTTGCGGATCTTGCCTGCGGCGGATGTGGCTCTGAGCAGGGCTGGTGACACTGCTCCTTTTATGCCTTCTTCCGTTCTCAAGCACAAGCCCTAGACAGTAATTCTGGAAGACAGAGAGGTGCATTTCTTATGTTTCATAATATTCCCTCAAATAAAGACAAAAAATAACATAAAATATGCCCAAGTGTCCACATATTGGTAAATGTGCTCCCTCTTCAGACCTATTGTGAAAAAAGCATTGGACCTTTAGAAAGCCATGAGGTTGCTAAGCCCATGGAGATGGGCAGGATGAGCAAGGATAGAAAGGTGGTGACTTAGAGAGCAGCTGGTGGCATCGTCAGTACTAGATGATTTATGTTCACTGACAGGTTAATAAAATAATCCAACTGTGTGTCTCTCTTGGTCTGGCCCCAGAGAGGTCCACAAATAACTCTTCAGCCCAGCACAAGCATCTATCTATTCACAAACTTATGGTCTACTTACTTGGATGTGTTTTGTTTCCCCATTTACTACCAAACACAATTACCCTTATCTGTTTTCTTTGTTGCTGTTGCCACTGTTGTGGTGTCATTATACCCAGACCTGTTCATCAATGACCCCAAATCTGCCAGGTGTGGTGGCGCACACCTGTGATCGCAGCACTGAGGAGGTTGAGGCAGGAGGACTGTGAGTTCAAGGCCAGCCAGGGGTAGAAAGTGAGTTCGCCTAGGCTACAAAGTGAGATCCTGAAAAAAAAAAAAAAAAAAAAAAAAAACCACCAAAACAAATCTCAACTGCTTTGGCAAAGCAGCAGCAGAGGGTTGGTAAGATAGATGGTCGGCTGAAAGCTGGGAACAGGAATGGACATGTGGCTGGCTGGTTGACTACAGGTACAAGGGAAGGGAAAGGGAAATTAGGCATTGTTTTCTCTCTCATACATACAAAAATCACATAGTGTCACTATATCACACACACACACAGAAACAAGAATAAATTAGCCATTCCAGTTAACTTCTAAGATTGTTCTTCAATTAAGAAACAGAAGTAATATTTTCTATAAAATTTAAAAAACAAACTAAATTAAAAGCTAGTGCTATGATGGATATGTTCTCTACATGCCTACCCAATTCCTTTGTGGAGTGGGCACTGAGCTGTCAACCAATCCAGAAGGATCTGTGTGTCCTGCTATACGCTGAAGGGCTCAGAAGAAATGTAGAATCCCACATTCTGTAAGTATGGGTAGTTTGATCAGCAGAAGAGTGCTCCCTTCCTCAAGATGCCTATACCTTAGTCCCTGGAACCTGTGAATAGTGTGGGAATTATGGTAGCAGATGGAATTAAGGTCACTAATAGGCCAACTTTTAATAAGGAGCTTATCCTGGATGATTAGGGTAGATCTAATGGAGTCACAGAGATGTTTAAAAGTGGGAGGCAGAAGAGAGTGAACCAGAGAGACAGAGGTAGAGAGGGATGTGGCCAGCCACTACCAGAGTTGGTGATGGACAACAAGATTGTGCACCAAAGGATACGTGCAGCCATGAGAAGCTGGAAAGGCAAGGGAAAGCACTGTCCCTTTTGAGCATGCGGGATGGAATGGAGTCCTGCTGACATGCTTGATTTAGCCCCCTGACACCCATCTTGGGCATCTGACTTTCAAAACTGTAAGAAAATAACTTTGAGGTGCGTGTGTGTGTGCGCGCGTGTGTGCGCGCGCGTGCGCATGCGCAAAAATCTGGGATCACAGAAATAGGAAAAGAAACACAGTTACATAAGGTTTGTAATTTGTGAAATTTTACACTGCAAGTCCAAATTTGGGGCTCCTCTTGGAACATGAAGACAGAGAGGGCAATGCTTGGCCCGCACACTCACACTTTGACAATCAGGCAGGCTGTAGGATAGCTGGCCCTCAAGATGTGTCATGGACCCTTTGGTTCACCCCAATCTCTACCACTCTTGACTCTCTCCTTGACTCCAAAGTCCTGGCTAGTGATGAACTGATGGCATTAGACACTTGCATCTTGACCTTGAAGCAAGTTGTAAAGGAATAAGCACAATAGGTGAGCAAGGCATATACAGATAAGCAGGTATGTACACTTTGGAACCAGGCTCCTTATATAAATGGCTGTTAAATGCTTAGAGCAGAAGCCTTAGCAGTCTGCTCCCTGGAAACCCCCACCTATATGGAGGCACGCCAGCCCCTCAGCCTCACCCGTGGCTCATGTGCTATCCCCTCACATCCCGTGAACTATACACAGATTTTGACTAAACTGATGCAGCCAGGCTTCTTGTGGCTTCTTACATTATATGCTACACAATGTTTCCTCATTTCTGCAGAATTATTCCTCCTCTTCCCAAACTCTGATAATACAAAGAAGTAAAGAGATTTAAAGAAAAAGTTGCTGTGGCCTACCATTCAGCCTCTGCATTGTGATCAGGGAGCAATACGTGCTGTGGATGTGACTTACTGCTCTTCACCCCTTTCCCATGGTACAGAGACCCTCTCTAGCAACCATGGGGTGATAAAATGTTTGCCGTTAATGCTTTGTTGGTGCACACAAGGCTTCAGACCATTTAAAACCATGAAATGAACACTTGCAAGTGGGGACCTATCAGCTCAACCACTGCCTCAGCCTCTGGGGCTTTGGCAGGAAGATGTCTTATTTTCCCCTCATGGAACCAAGTAAATTCAGTAGATCTCTCTCCAAATGCCCTAACAGTCTTCAGAACTGGAGGAGAAAAAAAAAGGAAGAAGAGAGAAAACTTAGGGTCACTGTTGGCTTTAGCTTGCACTTAAGTTTATAAAACTAAATGGGCACAGCTTGTAACTTGCAACCAATAACGCAAGGTATTAAGAATGAAGGGAAAGCATTCCTGGTAGGAGATGAGAGACACAGCGGAATATCAGCCAGTTCTCACTCCCTCACCATTTATTTAATGGTCATGTGGTCATCTTTTCAAACTCAAAAATGAGCTCACTGTCATGCCAAATCTTCTGTTGCAGCAATCTCCAATCCATCTTTCACTGAATACAGGCTGGGGGAATTAACAAGTGTTGTCTCCATTGCCCCCAAAAAGTGAGCTTTGAGAGACTGTGATTTACATACCCCTCCAGAGAGGCAGGGCTGGGATTTAGCTCAATAGGTAGAGCACTGCTCTGCCGTCTCTAAAGTCAGAATTCAATTCCCAGAACTACAAAAAGGGAGACGTATGTGGCACTCCACTCCAGAAGCAATCCCGAAAAAATCAGCCACTGAAAACCCCATAAGGGTTGCTATGAGTTGGACACAACTCAATGGCACCTAACAACAACAACAACAACAACAATTAGAGGGCGGTGTGTTTCTGCAAATCAGAAGTTCTGAGAAGCTCTGCTGTGAAGCAACTGCTTTAACTTTGCTCAGCATGAATTTGCCTAAACCATCTCATCTCAGAAGCCACTTTTCCAAAAGCATCATCCTGTAAAATTCAAACGCCACTTCCCACACAGAGGCTTACACAGTCACTTGTGTGTATGAACGGAACCCCCAGCCCTACTGCTTCACAGGGTTCTCTCCTGAACCTTCTTCCCATGGTTCACGTAGCAACAACCCATGAACCACTAACAATGATGATTCCTCTGCCACCACAACTGCTATGACTGTCACTCATACTGCTGACAATAAAGATAACACTCAGCGGGATTCAGTCTCGCCAGGATCTTGTTTCAAGCACTCATGTAATACTTCCAAAGCGCTCATGAGAATAGCATGAATCTTTTCCTTATTGTGAAATAGATATAGATATATATATGATACATAGATATATGATATATATATATGTATATATACATACATACATATATATGTGTGTGTGCATATATATACATATATATATATTGTTGTTGTTGTTAGGTGCCATCGAGTCGGTATCCGACTCATAACGACCCTCATAGAGTTTTCGATGGCTAGCTATTTCGGGATTGCCTTGGGAGTGGATTGCCAGGTCCTTCTCCCATTTTTGCGGTGCTGGGAATTGAACTCAGGACCTCAGAGTCTGCGGCGCAGCACTCTACCAACTGAGCTAAATCCCAGCCCCACATATATATATATATATACATATATACATATATACATATATACATATATATATATATATATATATGAATGACACAGAAATATTAAAGTGAGGTTACCTAACTAGTGGTCAAGCTGCCAGCCCAGCCTGGAACCAACCTGCAATGATGACATTAAAGAAGGATGAGAATTTAGGGGCAGCCGTACACACCTGTCGTCTTAGCTACTAGGGAGGATAAGGCAGGAGAACCACAAGTCTGAGGCCAGAAGCAGTCTGCACAACTTAGTGAGACCCTGTCTCAAATTACAGCTAGATAACTAACTAAATAAGTAAATAGGGCTGGGCAGAATCTACTAAATAAGTAAATAGTGCAGTTCAGTGTTAGAGCACTTGCTTAGCATGTTCAAGGCTCTGGGTTCAACACCACTGTACTGACAAAAAAAAAAACAAAAGTGGATAGAGCCAGGCCAGAGAGACACTTGGGGCATCTCCACAGCTCTCAATTGCACCTCTTCATCAAGACTGTGCATCTCAGAATATTCTGGAGTTCAAGCACGAAGCTCCTAAGCCAGAAATGCAGGGATAAGTAGAGCGTGTGCTCTTGCTTTATTAAATGCTGCATCCAGTAATCTTTCCTCTGTAAGCTCTGGCCATTTGCCTAAAAGAGACCAGTGTACTATATGACCTTAGAACTTGCATGGCATGGATATATAAGAGGATATACTTCCAAAAGTATGCTCATGGCCCTGAGTTCATCCCCTAGTACTGAAAAAATGTGAATTTCATATATTACCCAATATTGAACAAAATATTTACCAAATATTGATACATCTGCAACTGTAGCACCCTAGCATCTAATCCCACCTGATCTTGGAAGCTAAGCAGGGTTGGGCCTGATTAGGCCTTGGATGGGAGAGCACCTTGGGAGCAGCAGGAACTTACAGGTTAGTGAGAAGGACCTAGCAATCTACTCCGGAAACAATCCACCATTGACAACCCTATGAATAGCAGGGAAGCACTGGCATAGTCCTAGGCATGGCACAGGGTTGGGGAGTGTTTCCTTCTGTTATACATAGGGTCCCTATGAGCCAGACCCAACGCAAAGCCTCCTAACAACTACAACAATGTAAAAGGAAAAAACTCATGCCATGGTACAAACCAAAATGTTAAGAGGGATTATTTCTGGGCAATGAGACGTTGAGCCCAAAACTGAATCCCAAAAAGAAATATTTAATCTAGCTCAAACCTGTGATTCATTGTTTTCTGATCACTGGACTTGCTCGAGTTATTTCTATATAGCATTCGTCACCCCGAGGCATTACTATTTCATCCATGACACCTGCACTCCAAGCATATTTTCAATCACAGAAACAACTGCAAATTTAGATTAGCCGACGGAAAGTCTGTGAAGGGTAAAGAATTGTCGGACGTAGATAACATCCGGGCTCATGCCACTCAATGGAAAAGTAAGAGATCTGGCCGGACTGGAAAGGTGGCTGGCGGCTGGGCAAGTGTTGTGATGTGATCTCAGGGCCAGCTGACTATGACCTGCTCAGGGCTCCCTCCTGGCTGTGGGTGGGGGTTGAGAGAGATTAGGATGTAGATGCCTCTGAACTCAGTGCCCACATAGCAAGGCCCACCGTGTCCCCACACAAACCACACCGAGCAGCTCTAACCCCTAGTACTTCCGAAGGTGACTGCACTTGGAGGGGGTGTCTTTCAGCTAAAAATGAGGCCATTAGATTGGGCCCAATATAATCTGACTGGTGCCTTTTAACAAAGAGGAAATTTGGACACCCAGAGACACCACAGTTCTTTGCACACAGAGAGACCACGAAGGAATATAGGGAGAAGGGAGCCCCCTGCAAGCCAAGGACAGAGGCCTCAAGAGAAACCAAGCACAATGACACCTTGATCTTGAACCTCCGGCCTCCAGAGGGGGAGGAAATATTTGTTTGCTGTTTAAGTCCTCCAAGCTGTGGTATTTTCTCAAGGCCGCCAGAGCAGCCTGGTACACCAATCTCAACCTGCAGTGGGTCCCAGGTCGGATCTTCTTTTTCTCTGCTGTTGAGAAATCTTCTGCCCACAATTGCCCTGATTTCTGGTTCCCTGTTGCGCCCATCAACATATCACCACACATACCCACACACACACATACCCACACACACACACATACACAGAGCCCAGATACAAACCTTTTTTTTGCTGTTATCTTTTGGTCAGGGCTACTGAATCTTCTTCCCCACTTCCCAGTTTTAACAGCCCCTGGGTACATGTCCAGGTGAGTTTAGCCCTGTGCTCCATGGCCAGCTTCTTCCTACTCCCTTCCTATTACCAGCCTCCCACCCTTGGCCCTCCACCCCAAGCCAACAATTAAGATGGCTCTCTGCCAGCTTTCCTACATGTAAGTCATGTTACAGAGGCTTCTGATGTTGCACAGACCTTTCAGATTCCAGCCTCTCTACCCACAGTCCTCTATTAGTTATACTACGTGAGATCTCCTTGGGGCTGGTGCCTTGTTCAAAAGAGACACAGATATGGGGCAGAAGCAACAGTGTTTTCGTATAGTCTCTGGACTGCAGGGTCCTCGTCTCTGTTCCCCTTACAGACAGCAATAATAAAAGAACCACTCCCAAGCCTGAACTAAACTAGACTTGGAACGGTGAGGGTGAGAGAATGAACGTGGAAAGCCGTGTTTTTAAATAGAAAGTTTTATATTCCTTTAAAACCTGGACTTGATTTTAAGACAGTCTCATTCTTGTCCTTTCAGGCTCGCTTTCACACTGTTAACCAGAATGAGAACATAATCCATATTGTTTTATGGGGAATCCAGTTTTAAGATATGTACAACATTTAAGGAACATTAAGGAAAGCGGAAATTGAATTCCTTCCAGCAAAGCTTTAACTGGAGATAAGAGAAAAGGCTACAGGTTAGAAGTATTTCCAAAATTATAATCAGAAATTGCCAGGGTAACAGTAGAGTAGCCTCATGAATTATTTTTCATGACCTTTAATAAGACAGTAATGCAATTAATTTCAGAAGAAGATAAAAGTGAAGCAGATTTTCAACCAACCTGGATGATACAGTTCATTTATTCCTTAGATGAGTATTTACCAAGTGCTTGGTACTGGGAAGGATACGAAGATGTATCATTCCCATGAGGCTTGTGGACAGGTAGAAGGTGGAAGGCAAGACGATGTGCATATGCATGTGCATGTGTGTATTATAGGGGAGGGTTTCAGGGCAGCAAGCTGGCTTTACAACCTGTAGAATGTGCATATAAAACACATGAACAAGGATTACTCAGAATTGAACACTCAGAATTGAACATACAGACAGAGAACTCACATCAGTATGGATTTGATGGATGAGATCTTGGGAATGGAAATGATCCCCAAAGGAAGGGCTATCAGCAAAAGGAGGAAATGGTCAAAAACATAACTGTAGGGAACACTCAAATTCAAATGGTGGCAGAAGAAAATGAACAGAGGTTGGGAGGGAGAATCGAGTAATTAAAAAGATAACAAGACAGATGTAAAAGAAGATATGGCTAGAATATGCTGATGCTGTGCAACTGTGTGAGCACACTAAAAACCATTACTCAGGGTACAGTATATGAACCTTAATAAAGCTATTCCCATCCTTCTAAAACACACAAAGTAAAAACAATATGACCCATAAGCATATTTTTGTTGATCAACATGATTAGTTTTTCAGTGACGTTAGTCATTTGTAGTCATTTGTTTTACAAAATAAAATAAAATCCAAACGAGATAGCACTATACACCCAAACAAAATTAAAAAGACCAACCATATCAAGTATTGCGGACAAAGAGGAAGTAGATTCTTACACACTGATACCAAGGCAGTAAAATGGCACAATCACTTTGGGGAATGCTTGGCAGCCCTAAAAAAGCTAAACACACTCCTACCACTAATTTACCCATTTCCAAGAGAACTGAAGACATAGGCCACAAAAAGACTTGTGCATAAATATTCACAGTACCTTTGGTCCCATCAATACCCACTTATAATAGCCAAAAAACAGAAACAACTCAAATGTCTATCAACAAGGAAGTGGACAAATAAAATGTAATTTCCTCACTCAGTGGAATGCTACTCAGCAATGACAAATCACAAGCCTGATTATTACAGCAGCATATGTGAATCACAAAATCTTAAAGTTGGATGAAGAAGGCCAGATGCAGTGCACATACACGTGATTTCACTTACATGAAATTCCAGAAAATGCAAAGGATTCAATAGTGACAGAAAGGGGGTCAGTGGTCTCCTAGGACCTGGGAGGGTTTGGACTGGAAAGTGTCATGGGCTGAAAAATGGACACAGGAAATCTTTTGGGGGTGGCTGGAAATCTCTTTCTTCCCTGAAGTAGTGATTTTATGGGTGTGTACTTCCGTCAAAACTCACTGAATGCTATATATAAATGGATCCAGTTTATCGCGTCCCTCAACAAAGTCGATAAAACCAAAGCAGCTCCAGCAAGCAAGCAAAAGGCCTATGTCCAATGCCTCAAATGTTTCCTTTAAAAAAACAGTCCAAGTAAACATCCAAACAGTCCCTTCTGCTTTCACTATTAACGCAAACAGGACTAATACCCGCCTCTGCTGTCTCCTCACTTAACAAAGTGGTCTTTTGTTGGTTTTACGGCACAGAGGGTGGAACCTAGGACCTTGCACATGCCAGCTGAATGCTCTACCACTGGGCCATATCCCCAGCACCAACACACATATGCTTCAGGCATTATTATATCTCATTCTAGCAATTCGATAAGATAGGACTGAAGCCCCCTTTTGCAATTGAGGAGGAAGATGTTCAGCATGATGGGCTTCTAGACACGTCACAGAAGTTCTGAGGCTCTGAGGTCAACACTGCTTACACCTGCTCATTGCTTTTCAGCTACTTAACTGATATGATAGTCATTCTTGTAACTCTGAGGAACAACCATGATAAACTTGATGAGGTCAAGTACATGCCAGTCAGTCTCCGAGACCCCCGAACCTGCATTGCATCGGACTTCTTCCAGGACCACCTTAGGAGGTGGGCACTATTCCCAACTCTCTCTTCCACATGAGGGAGCTCAGAGAGGCTAAGTGACTCTCCAGAGTTTCCACAGTTGGGAAGTGACAAGGTCAGAGCTGAAACTGAGGCAGTCTGACCCTAGAGCCTAAGGGAATAAGAATCAGCTTCTTCAGAGGTCCTGAGCAGCTCTGCCTCCATTTTCTATGAGAAGAAAAGTAAGGGAAAGTAAAAATTTATCAGGTACAAATGTTGAAGGAGCTGGGGAGCGAAATGAGAGCCTTCATCACTGAAGTACTGAGCTCTGTACAGGAAGACCCGGGGCTATTCATTAAAGTAGATTCCTTCCTCATGTCCTGCATCTATAGAAATAAAAGGGTAGTAACTCTACACTAAAAGCTGCAATTCACAGGACAGAAAGGGGCAGGAAATGATTCTTACTAATGGTACTGTACCCCAACATGTCTGTCACCTTGGCATGCTCTGGGGGCCTGCATGGTGCTGTGATGCTGAAAGCTATGCCACCAGTATTTCAGATACCAGCAGGGCCACTCACGATGGACAGGTTTCAGCTGAGCTTCCAGACTAAGACAGACTAGGGAGAAGGACCTGGCAGTCCACTATTGAAATAATTAGCCATTGAAAACTGTATGAATATCAGAGAAGCACTGTCAAATATAGTGCCAAAAAATGAGCTCCCCCCAGCCTGGAAGGCATTCAAGAAATGAGTGGGAAAGAGTTGCCTCCTCAAAGTAGAGCTGACCTTAATGACAGGAATAGAATGAAGCTCATGAGACCTCCTTTTGCTGATGTGGCAGACTCAAAATGAGAAGAAACACAGTGGCTGCAACACTGGGCTCGACATAAAATGATGGTGAGCAAGGAACAATGTTGGGAAGTGTTTCATTCTGTAGTACACACGGGCACTATGAGTCAGATCCAGTCGAAGGCACCTAACAACAGCAATGGTACAGGTACCCGGCATTTTCTGTGTTCATTTGAACAGCACCTGAGATAGCCTCCACCATCTAAGCAGAGACATAGGAGATCAGGTTCATTTTGGTAATATCATTGTCCTTGCTGAAAATTGCTTTAAAAGGAACATTATGAGCTAGATTAATATTGGATATTCCTTTAAATTCTATAAGAGTCAAAATTAACATAGATTTTTGAGAAATTAAGCAGTGGATCCTATTACTTATCAGATCACAAAGAAATGCTGTCACCCCAAGTCCTCTGGGCCCCATATATTTATTCATCATCCTGGCAAAAAGCTGCCATTCACTCACAAATACCAGCCACTGTCCCCTGCACCTGGCAGAGCATCCTGCCTGACCTGGTGCAATGCACCGATTATACCCCTTACCTGCTGCCCACAGGATGATACACCTGACCAGAGTGAGACCGATCACCAACGGGTGCTAGAAAAGTTTTGACAGTAGAAATCAAGGGGGAAAAAAGATGTGGGGACCCAGGAGGGAGAGACAGGTGCATGGGGGAGACAAACAGCAAACAAGGCAGAGGAAGAAGGAACATGACAGAACAAGATATAGGCTGCCTGGTTCAAACCGGCATCAGGTCATCGTCACTGTCACTATCATCCTTCTTGGCACTAGGGAAACTTGCTAAAGGCCAAGTTCGCGTCCTAGCAATAGTAAAGCGACTTAATGATAAAGAACCTGCATCAGTCACTACTTTCTCTATTAGTTTGTCCGCCTGACTCTGGACACCAGTGGCCACATATGGAATGAATGTCCATTAAATAGGCCCCTTACCAGGTGCCTGTCCCAACCCAAATATACTGAAGCACGGTCCCTTGGAGCCACGTTTCCACGTCTTTCCCTTTTAAAGGCTCACTTCCCTTTGGCACCTGCATGAAATGTGCCCTTCTCAGCGCTCCGGGTACCCCACCCCACCCCAGCAGCATTAAGACCTGCTCAGGGTGGTGTGTTTCCTAATGAGAAGCCAGGAATCTGAACGCAAGGGATATACATCTTCAGGTCCCACCAAAAACAGTGCCTGGTGACAGCTGGCCGTCAGTGATTGATGGAGAATCAACATGGAAATGGAAGGATGAGAAATGTGAGGACCTAGGCCCCAGCCAAGCAATGTGCCTGGAAGCAAGGAGCCAGGGGCTGTGGCTGGGGGGTATGAATTAGTCTACTTAATCAACACAGCGTGCTGGTGACAAGTGGCCTGAAGGGCTCACCCACACGCCCACTAAGAAGACTCTGCACGTGGGGTGTGCTCCTGACAGCACATAAAGGACACCCAGGGTCTCGGTGCCATTCTACAACCTTGCCATCCCTCTGGGGTCCCATGAGACTTGAGGTGAAGAGGAACCAAAGAAAAACAAGGCCAGAGGGCAGTGGCAGAGTCCCCTGGCTTACTGGTTGGCAAAGGTAACGTGAATACCGGGCGGACTGAGAAGTGTTGTGTACAGGCCAAAATACCTCTTGTCAACCGCAAAGGTCTACACTTGAGATGAACTCATAGCTCCCAGAAGATGTCAGATTTGTGAAATGAACTGATATCCTGGAGCATGTAAGGGTTTATCCTGGTCCAACTAGAAGAAATTCTTGCTTTCAGTGCCACACTTACACTGCAGATTGGGGACAGGCTGGTGACTTGCTTGATCTCCTTGCAAATCTCCAAGTTTAGGAACTCACGATGCTACCATTGGAGGGCGACTTCCCTAGGGGATCCTGAGACACATGCCTGGAAAGCAGACACTAATGCTAGAATTTCTGTCACGTCTCTGGGTTTCTATGTCTTACTAGGAGAGTAGCAAGAGTGGTGGTCATGACTTCCATGGCAGACACCTTCAGAGCTTCCCAAGTACCCATGTGCACCCGACTTCTCAGCCTACCCTGAAATTAAGTAGATGTCACCCAGTAGCTCTGGTCAATGGAAGGAATGTTGGTGGAATCAATGAGTATCACTTCCAAACCTGGCAATTAAAACAAATTACATCCAAGACCAAAACCAAAAGAAACCACCAAAAACAAAAACAATAAAACAAACAACAACAAAACAAAACAAAACAAAACAAAACAAAACCCTGCTCCATCTTCACCTTCTCTCTCTTACCCACAGTCCTTGAATTTGTCTAGAGAGTACACCTGGAGTCCCTCCAGTCTGGGTTCCTAATTGACTGTGTGGAGGGGAATTTCCCACCAACTCCTATTGGGCATGAAATGAATATGACAAATCTTCATGGTCCTGAGATACTGAAATACTACAATCTGTTTGTCGTAGAAGCTGAGAGTTACATACCCTGTCTAACAGACCCCTTCCAGTCCCCTCCAGATCCAATTTCCTGGTAAAGTGAGCATTTGGCCTTTCTTTTACTTTCAGTAATAACTTTCTGAAAGCATTCTCCTAGAATGGAGAGAGGGGACACCCAACAGAGACTCTAGCCTCAGACCTGCCCATCCATCAAAACCACCAACTTGCTCAGAGAGGGCTCCACACTCCATGCTATTTCTCACCTGTGTGCCCTCGCTCACCTTTCCCAGGCCTTTCCTCTTGCATGCCACCCATGAATCCCTTCTAGACTTCCTTCAGCCTCCCTTCCCATCTAATCCCTAGGAGAGACTATCTGATCCAGGGCTCCACGGACAGAAATACTGAGAAATTTACTGTTTCCTACTGAGACTTGCCCAAATATTTCTTCTACCAACTAAAACATACCACTCATGCCTACAAAGCAAACTCAGAAGAATGACCAACATAAAAGGAAAAGAGAAAGAAAGGACAAGCTAAGGAGATAAAGGCAACAGATGACATTTATTACATTTCCTTCGTTTCCAAAACAAATCCCACTAAAATAGTAGCAATAGCTGTAAAACAACAGAGACAATACAAATCAAGGAATACACGATATCCAATTAATAACAAATATCTTGGAGGTTGGAAAGCAAAGGGACAACTATTAGGTGACTCAGATGCAAGAAAGCAATGAGGACAGCCAAGCAGAAACCAATTCACCTCACAGAGCCACAGGAGGTTCAGAAACCAGAACTTCTGCCTAGCTCGGTGGCGCACGCCTGTAATCCCAGCGGCTTGGGAGGCAGAAGCGGGAGGATCAAAAGTTCGAGATCAGAGGTATTCTGTGTAACTTAGCGATACCCTGTCTCAAAACATAAAAAAAAAAAAAAAAAGGGCAGGGACGCAGCTCCATGGTCCAGCACTTGCAAAGCACACAGGCGCAAAGCCCTGGGTTCAACTCCCCAGTACAGAAAAAAAAAAAAAAAAAAAAAGAAAAAGAAAAAGAAAAAAAGAAACCAGAACTTCTGAAAATGGAGTTGTG
>VMDO01012583.1:0-20514 GCA_007922755.1 Pedetes capensis | reverse complement strand
AATCCACTCCCAAGACAATCAGCCACTGAAAGCCCTGTGAACATAAAAGAAGCACTGACATAGTCCCAAGCATGGCACAGTGTCAGGAAAGATAAAGTAATGTTAGTATGCTACATGGCTCAGTTTTAAATACATTTACATATAACAACTTAAGTACTAAATTTTCTTCTTAAATATTATTACATAATTATTTTGAAAAGATGCAGAGGGACAAAAGATACACATCATGGTGGAGCAAGAAAATGATAGATTATGTTTTTTTGGAAAGTCTATAAATAATATATAAAACTAGAAAACCAAGAAATGAATTAAAAGTAATTATTTAAAGTTAAAAAAACCAAATGAATCCACTAAAAGAGATAGAGATAAAGAAATAGGTTGATGTTGAGGACAGCTTTAACTTTTCATATAAAAGCTTAATATAAATAAATTATTTTGAGTCTAAATTCTCTGCACATATACTTTTTTACAAAAAGAAAAAAGAAATGATAAAGGGAACTGAATGAATGAATGACCCTGTTGTGTACAGGGTTGCTATGAGTAGGACCCAATTCAACTGCACCTAACAATAATAAGTAAATGACTCATCCCTCTTCTCTCACTTGATTTCCAGAACAAGAGCACTGAGGGGTACACTCTACTTATACACAGTACTGGAGGAGTTTTTCCCTCTGGAAAATTTAACCAATCATCAGAAAGGACCCCCAAATTTGAACACAATGGTTTCCTCATGAAGCAATACTACCAGGTCATCCTTTAGTTGAGTTCACAGTTAACTAGCCCTGGCTGGGTACCAAGAGTTGGCAACAGCCTTTTCTGAGTCCTGTTCTTAAGGGCAAACAGACATCCATTGATGAGAACATTGAAGGAAAGACTCTAGCATCAAAGACAGGGACCAAAACAAAAACAATTCTGTGAAAACAGAAGCTATATGGAGAGAAGAAAACATAAAGCAATTATCATTAAAATCAGAGAAATAAGAAAATAAATTCATCCATGAAACAAGAACAGAATGCTATCAAACAAAAAGAAAATACTGGAAAAACCAAATTTAAGAAATACAGAAATTTAAAATATGGTGGCTGAAAGGAAAAATCAAATCCTTGAGAAAACTAGAACAAAGCACTGAGAAAGTTAACATCAAAAGGGAAAAATGAAAAATAGAAGAGAAAAATCATTATGAATGTCTGGGGGCAGGGGAGAGGGTTCCAAGATCTAAATACCAAACATTGACTAAAAGGGCAGCAAAGGGTTGGTGATATGATACTTGTGGTACTCTCAAGAGAGAGGTATAAATAAATGAAAATGATCAGGAACCAATGACTTTGTACTTCCCAAGAGAGTACTGAAAACCACAAAACAATGGAATATAACAAAACTCTGCAGGATATGCTCCCACAGAACAATAAGCAAAGAAATATAGAAGACCAAATGAATCCACTGAAAGAGCTAGAGGTGAAGAAATAGGTTGAAGCTGATAACAGCATTAAATCCATAATTCTACATCTAAATAAACAATGGATAAATGAACATGGGAATAAAAACACTTTGAAACACAAATGCATTCATATGCATGTGTGTGTATATATACATACATATAGGCACATAAACATACACGTACATAAACACACAAAAAAATATACATTCTTGTGTGTTTATGTATGCCTACAAATAGCCACAGATACACACACATACCATCATCCTTTATCAGAAGCTACTAGAGGATATACTCCCATAGAACAATTAGCAAAGCAATGTATGACAAGGTATAGAAAAGGAGCTCAAACTCAGGACACAAATAAAGGGACATTCTAGGATTATGTAATGTGATAGTAGTTATATGTAGAATACCAATAGAGCACTCCTGCTTGCCAAGCATAGAAGATAACCATCCAAACTTTAGAAGGTATGAAGGCTCTAGGAGAGATTTTTTTCCCTGACATGAAAAGGACACATGTATATATCCTAAATATTTGAAAAAGAAACTTAGTCAAGTGACAGTTTGAGGTTGAATTAGTGATAGATACACTGAAGACTAAGCAAACAGGAAAATAACACAAGTATTAAATATTGGGAAAATGAAGGATGGCACAGGAAAGGTAATGTAATCTTAGTGTGCTACAGCCTGCGGCCATAGCCCTGTGGCGTCTGATCCTATCAGATCTCAGAAGCTAAGCAGGGTCAGACCTGGTTAGTACTTGCATGGGAGACTGCCTGGGAACACCAGATACTGTAGGCTTGGGAGAGGGACCCGTCATCCCACTCACAAAAATCAATCCACTGATGAAAACCCAATAAATAGCAGAGAAGCACTGGCAATGGTGTTTCGCCTGTTGTACATAGGGTCACTATGAGTCAGATACCGACCTAACGGCACCTAACAACTACAAGTATGCTACCTGGCTCAATTGTAAATACATTTACATATAACAACTTACATACTAAATTTTCTTAAATATCATTACATAATTATTTTGAAAAGATGCAGAGGGACAAAAGATACATATCATGGCAGAGCAAGAAAACGATAGAAAGTCATATTTTGTAAAGTCTATAAATAATATATAAAACTAGAAAATAAAGAAATAAGTTAAATGTAATTGTTTAAAGCTAAAAAGACCAAATGAATCCACTAAAAGAGTTAGAGATGAAGAAATAGGTTAATGTTGAGGACAGCTTTAACTTTTCATATAAAAACTTAATATAAATAAATTATTTTGAGTCTAAACTCTGTGCGCATATACTTTTTCACAAAAAGAAAAAAGAAATGGTAAAGGGAACTGAAAGAATGAATGACAACATGAAAATGATAGATCAAAAGAAAGAAGAAAGAATGAGGGGATAAAGGAAAAGGTGAGAACATTCAAATACACAGGCATGCCTGTCGTAGGCTTAAATTATTGTGGACCTCAATTTGTATTCCTCACCATTTCTGCTTTCTATAATGAACTCATGATACATTAAGGTACTACTGTCCTATCTCCAAATCAAAGAAAACATGGGGGAAACAGACATTTTAAAAATAATTCCCTTCAATGAAAGATTCTCATGGTTATTTGCAGAAAGTACAAAAAAAAAAAAGCTCACTGTACAAATATCTCATGTGTCCTTAATTCCTTTACAATAACCATAATAAAACAATTTAATATAAAGACACTTTATATCTCACAGGACAAAAATACGGAAGACAATTTTGCAGTGATAAAATTGTTCATTGTTTTAAGACTGGGGGAAACAATAACTTTGTCTCTATGGATTAAACAAAGTATAGAAACTCTTAGAAGCCAGGAATCCGTAAGGACACTGGAATCCACATTTCTTTCTGCTCACCAGGCAGGATAAGGCAAATGATAAACATCTGGTTGCTCTGTAAAATGGTAAATTTTCCTTTGGCTAATTTTACTCATAAGGTTGTTTAATGTTTTGTTCACATAGGAAAACTTAGTAATGAGTACAGTGTGCAAATACAAGGACCCAAAATATCAACCACCTCACCTCTCTAGAAACCTTGAGATCTCTGTCCCTTTTAGAAGCATAATTATACATATTGTTAAGAAAGAAAGAAAAAGCAGCCAGGTGCGGTGGCTCAGGTCTGTAATCCTAGTAACTCAGGAGGCAGAAGTGAGAGGATGGCAAGTTGGAGACCAGAGGCAGCGTGTGTAACTTAGGGAGACCTTGTCTCAAGATAAAAACTTAAGACTAGGCTGGAGGGTGCAGCCCAGTGGTAGAGCACTTGCAAAGCATGTGTAAACCTGGGGTTCAATCTCCCATTGAAGGAAGGAAGGAAGGAAGGAAGGAAGGAAGGAAGGAAGGAAGGGAGGAAGGGAGGGAGGGAAGGAGGGAAGGAAGATGGGTGAGGCTTTGTCATCAGCTTAACTGCTGGGTGACCTGATGCAGCATCTTGCGAGGTTTCTTCCTCATCAAGACTCTAGTGAGAGACAGAAGGGTAAAGGCAAAGAGCGTTGCGGAGAATGGGGGACCGTTCCACAGGAGCTACACCACTGAGAGCACAGGGACCTCAGTGCCTTCATCTAGTACCTAAAGGAAGGGGAGATGCGAAAGCAGAGAAAGTCAAGCTTCAAGATTCAATTATGACAGCTGGGGGCATCTTGGAATACAGAGGATGTCACATTCTGAGCACTGAGACCCTCCAGCCCAGAGACATTTAGTTCTCCAGACTTTGCTAGGGTAACATAGATAGATAATGCTTTCATTTAGTTGAAATGTCAAGAATAGGCAAATCCACTGAGACTGGTGGTTGTATAGGGCTAAGGGTGGGAATGAGGGATTGTAACTAAGCAGATGGGCCTTTTCGTGGTTAGGAAAAGCACTAAAATTGATTAAAATGATAGCTGCAAAACTATGTAAATATACTAAAAGCCATTGATTATATATTTCAAATGCATGAATTGTATGATGTGTAAATTATATTTCATTAAAGCTGTTTTAATAGGGAAATCTGTCAGAGTTAAAACAATAGTGCTTCAAAAAACACTCAAGGGGAGTTTTAGAGCGGAGAAACTGTGTGTATGAAACTGTTGCAGTGTATGAAACTGTTGCAGTGTTAGGTCATCATGCATTTATTAAAACCCACAAAAATGCAGCATAAAATAATGAACTTTAAGCCGGGTACAGTGGCACATGCCTGTAATCCCAGTGATCTGGGAGGCAGAGGCAGGAGGATCACAAAGTTCAAGACCAGTAGCAGTCTGTATAATTTAGCAGGACCCTGTCTCAAACAAAGTTTAAAAAAAGTGGGCTGGGGGTGCAGGTCAGTGGTACAGCACTTGCAAAGCATGCAAGTGTGAGGCCCTGGGTTCAACCCCCAGTACCACAAAAAAAAAAAAAATGAACTTTAATGTAAACTAAAGACTATAGATTATAATACATCAATATTTATTCAATAATTACAAGAGGTGCACACTCTAATTCAAGATGTTAATTATAGCCCCTATGCCAGGGGTATTTGCAGTTCCATCATATGTTTGTGAAAGCTGGACAGCAAAGAAGCAAGACAGGAGAAGAACTGATGCTTTTGAACTATGGTGCTGGAGATGAATATCGAGTATACCATGGACTGCCAAAAGTACCACCAGATCCATCCTAGAAGAAGTGCAACCTGAGTGCTCCTTGGAAGCAAGGATGACTAGACTGCATCTTACATTGGACACGTTGTCAGGAGGGACCAATCACAGGAGGACAGAGTGTGTGAGAAAGTGACAGGTCAATTGAAAAAAGGAAGACTCTCTCAACTAGATGGATTGAGACAGTGGCTACAACAATGGGATTAAACATAGAAAAGATCATATACATGGCACACTGTCAGATAGTGCTTCATTCTGATGTACACAGGACTGCTATGAGTCAGACCTGACTCAATGGCACCTAACAACAATCATAACAACAACATGTCAGAGGTAAGAGTATGGGTCTTGGGGTGGGTATATAGAGGTCTGTGTACTTTCTGCTTAATTATTCTACAAATCTAAAACTGTACTTTGAAAACTCTCAACATGTTCTTTCTAGGATTTCTACCTACTCATGAGTCAATACACTTAGTAGTTGTATTAAGTCTTACACAGGTTATAAACTGGTTACCAACCACAAACATGTTTGCCTTGAACTGCACAATGTTTAAAAAAATAATGCAGTGACAATAATTTAAAATGCAGAAATAGCATTTAGAAGAGTCAGAATTTTTAGCCTCTAATATTTTAAGTTTTGGGAGACAGACTGGGCAACCCACTCCCCAAAATCAATCCGCCATTGAAAACCCTATGAACAGCAGAAAAGCATTGACAATGGTGTTTTGCCTGTTGTACATAGGGCTACTATGAGTCAGATACTGACTCGAAGGTACCTAACAACAACAACAACATTTTAAGTTAGAAATCAGGGCAGTATTAGGTCTGTATTGACTCACAGAACAGGTAGCTGGAGCTGAGAAGTCATGACCTCCCAAAGAACTGATGGGATGGCTATTGGTCATAGTTAGACACAGGTCCTCACCACTCCCTATTGCCTCACAAGGCCTCTGGATCAGATAACTACTAGCAATTGCAGGCTTTTCATTTCATTGGCCAGGATAAATAGCATCCATATCATGTCAGTACCTCTTAGAAATGCAAAAGTCTGCGCCCCATCTCAGTCCTACAGAATCTGAAAAGCAGGTTCTCAAACATGAGTGTGTGCCAGAAACCTGTGGAGGGCTTGAGATTGCAGGGCCTCACCCTATCCCAAACTTCTGGTTCAGTCAGTAGATCTAGGATCAGGCCCATGAACTTCTATTTCAAACAAGCTAAAGGGAGATGCTGCTTCTGATGGTCCAGGGACTTCGTGGTGAACTCTGGCCTCCCCCTTGGGTGTCTTGCAACAAATGCCCATCTCAACTTTTACCTCCTGCTAAAAGTCGGCAACTCCTCAATCAGTTTAATTTTCTTGATACTATTTGGGTAAGAGTTGGTGGTTTTTGGGGGGGTGAGGAGAAACTCTGACTACCCCATTTTCCCAGTGGGTGGTTAAGGGTCTTTGCAAATTTTTCCCATATGGGTTAGCATTTTGTTTAGTTGGCTATTTAAAAACAATGTGGCTTTTTCTCTGTAGAAACTGGGTCATTTAAATTAATTCTCTGATTTATAATATATGCAATTAGTTCCAAACAATATACAACTCTATGTTCTGTTTGGGAATATCTTGATTGCAAAAATGTGAAAATAATTGAACAGAATGATGGTTGGGAAAGCAGCATTTAAAAACCCTCCACTTCTGGTATTTCTGCCATTAGGCAGTGGATCATGCAGCATCCCGGTGAAAGTGCTTTCTGTGTCTTTAATGGTTCACCCACAGCTCGAAGTGAAGTCTGAACTATTTGCTGTTCGCTGTTGTTATATTCTGTTCCAAGGTTCATAATTTGAAAATCGACTTTGGGGACTTTTTGCTCGGTCTATTAAAATGATTCATGTTGCATTCAACATAAATTGTGCATTCACAGAGGAGGGTGAGCGCCTGTGTCCACGGCGTAATAACTAAAGTGAATTTTGTACGAGCCGCAGTTTGTGGCAGCGATGTGGTATCATTTGTCTTAATTTTTCTTTGGCATTACATTAGGCGGATGCATTTACATTTCCAGGTATGGCTAACCACTTTAAAAACTTTGTTTTTACAGCGTGAGTAAAGGGGGAATCAAATCTGCATGTTTATGTGATGTAACATCAAATAATGCCATTTTACTGTTTGCAGTACGTGGGGATTTACATTCCATTTACCTGACTTCACAAAGGAAGCACAGGCCGATATGCAAAGCACATGAAATATTTACCATCAGTGGATCATGTGAGGCTTCTAAAAGAAAAAGATCAAGACAGGGAGGAGAGAAGACCCTTGCTTGCTGGGGCTGTGTTCGTCTTTTTCTTTTTAACAATAGAATTTCTTAAGTAGATTCACCATTTATATTCAAATACATCTTAAATGAAACCTAACTGCAAACAACTTGAACCAAAACTTTTGGTCACATCTGCACAGAGCAGCCATTTGCAAGCCTAATGCACAGATGAGCATAGGATGTCTATGCTCACACATACACATAGTAAGCATACACGGCCCCTGCTCATGAAATATGTATCCTGGATGATGGAATTGAAGTGCCACTACATTTCCATTAATGTCATTTAGGATGCAAACATGTCTGTGTGCATATGCATATGTCTTTTAGGAGAACAATTCTATAAATATGATGTACTGAATTAATATTTCACATTGATAAAGTAAAAAGAATAAATCTTAAATTCTACCAATGTATTTTTTAACAAATTATCAGATCAAAATGGATTATACTAAGACCCACGATTATAATACTTAATGATAAGAAAATTATCTCTATTTAAACATGAAAATGAAGTTTTAAAAAGACAACTCTCACCATAGAAAATGTAAAGTGTTCTTCCATGCAACTCAGGATATCGTACGTGAAGAATTTTGGTTGAAAAGATTTTTTGTTCTATATGCAGAAAGTTTCTGGTTTTTGGTTCTACCTGCACAAAGGTTCTGAGAAAATCAATATAGTTTATGATTGATACAGTTAAGAAACATTGTCCTAGCTGGCATTCTGACTCTTCCCCAACCAACTGGGTGACATAGAGCAATTTAAATTTTCTGAGCCTCAATGTCTTCATCTGTAAAATGGGGGCAATATATCCTGTGGAATCCATAAGAATAATGTGTGTAAACTCCTGAATGCACATTTAACAGAGAGAAAGAATGCTCCATACATGTGACTTATATTAATCACGATTGCCATTATTATGAAAACCATCATGAAGGGAATAATTTAGGCAAACATGGGATCATCACATCCAGCCATACAACATAAAGGAAAAGTAACAGCTCATTAGCCACCCCCAAAATTAGCTTATTGGCCTATTTAAATGAACTATGTAAATACTCAGAGTAGATGAATGGGTGAATTTGTACTGGTGCAAATAGAGGAGACCTTTCAGCTTACAGTATGGACCCAAGAGGATTTGATGACGCCTTGGCTTTCTCTAATGTCTTTTAGCTTGTTAGCTCACAATTCATTCACCCTCTACCCATGATAGGCTCCTCCACTTAAGGAGTATGCTAGCCCTGATGTGGCACAGAAGAAAACACCTGTCCTGGCTTTAAGGCACTCATGGTCTACTGGGGTGTTTCTCAGACCTCAAGTAGCAAAAGAATTACCCAGGGGGGATTTCAGAACTGCAAAAGTAGAGATTCTGAAACCGTAGGTCCATCTGTGCTGCAAGCCTGTCTCTTTAACCATGTGCCCAGGTTTTCTGGAACAAAAGATGTTAAAAGAGGCGTGGGGTAAGGAAGGATCAGAGCCAGGATGGAGGTGGGCATACGACAGCACAGCAACACGGGGGACCCAACTGAAGCTGTCCTAAGAGGCAAGGTATCTCAGGGAGAAGGGAATGAACTGGGCCTGGACAGGTAAGTGGGAGGCAGATTCCCTAACAGTCACTGGAGGCCATTCCAAACTTTGTCCTCCTCTTCTCTCGCTTAGTGCTTTGGACAGAGCTTTGGAGTCAGCATGCCTCGTTTCCCACCTCCCTGGTGGCCGATGGCATCACCTCCCTAAGTCTCACTTTCTATAACTGTAGAAAGCGGGTCATTCTTGGTGACATCTCACAGGTCACTGGAAGAATCAAATAAAGCAACTTATGCCAAAGCATCTAGCACAAGGTTGCATTTGGGGACACTGGCAAATACCACAGAATCCACCCAAGGATTTTGCTATCTGGTCCTGTGTGCGTTAGCATGCAAGAGGCATTTACAAAAACTATTAATACCGGCAAAGTCCAGGTAACAAGGAGCATTTAAGGATGAAGGTATCAGAGAAACAAAACTCCAGCCCATGTACCCTGGGTCACTTACAGGCACTGCCCTGGTGGCCCCCTCCCCAGGTGCCTGGGTAAACAGGTGAGGATATGCAGCAGTACTCAGTGCCACGGATCATGAGCCTGAAGTTCCATGTGTTGGAACTTCAACTCCTCAGTGAGGCAGCACTGGGAGGCAGGGCCTCCTGACAGGTGTTGATCCTGGGTCAGAGTCCTCATGAGTGGATGAATGCCTGTCTCAGGAGAGTGCATCAGCTGTTCATGGAGTTGAGCCTCATTTGTTTCTCTTCCATAGGAGCCCACTGGCCCTTCCCCTCTCCACCCTGAGTGGAAGCAGCAGAAGGCCTGAGCAGTAGCTTAGCAGATGCCCACGCCATGCTCTTGAAAATTCCAACCTGTAGAATGGACAGCTGAAGTAAACCTTTCTTTTATAAATTACCTAACCTTGAGTACTTTGTTAGACTAAGACACTGAGTTTACACAGGATAGGTTATATAGTCATATCTGTATGGGCCTGGGCCACATTCACATCTTCATACAGGGAAGTTAAAACAAAAAGAACGAAAAATAATTAGTTATATCATAGACAATCTCTTGGCTGGGATTTAGCTCAGTTGGTAGAGCGCTACGCTGCAGTCTCTGAGGTCCCGAGTTCAATTCCCAGCACTGCGAAAATGGGAGAAGGACCTGGCAATCCACTCCCAAGGCAATCCCGAAACAGTCAGCCATTGAAAACCCTGTAAGGGTTGCTATGAGTCAGATACTGACTCGACAGCACCTAACAACAACAGCAGACAATCTCTAAGGAATCTAAGCCATATATAAACCGAAAAATAAGACGTTGTCATGGCATTTTATATATTAGTATATCATTGGTTTATTGCCTTTTTATTTGGAGAAGGAAGAGTTGTAAGTTGCAAAAAGGATATGTACAAGAAAATAAATATGCTAATATTACTTTTCCTTGTAACTCTTGTGTTAGGACCTGACATAACTTCTAGCTATATATTTTATTTAGCAAAAAATGTAAGAGACTCCAAGCATAATGAAGAAAACTCCCACAGTGATACTTTCTGGAACTGAAAAATATTTTAGTTGCAATAAAAAGCCCTTCTGACTTATGAGCACAAACCTGAATCAAACAATATTCAGGGACTGTAAGTGTTAAAAATAATACAGACCATGAAAAAATCTATATTTTAATCTTTTTTTAGGGCAGAAACAAATTATCTTATTTACTACATGAATGATTTCCTCAATTTAACGCCAATCTTTAGTGTCAACTTGCACCTGTCTGAATAAACAGGCTGCACCAGAAAAGACTAGATTATTTATATTATGAGGTGGTGTTTATTTTAAAAATAAAGTGGAGAGATTGCTTCACCTATATGGAAAATAAGAATAACATGCATTTCATCTCAGCTTACAAAAAACTAATTTTATTTTCTTCTGTTTCCAGGAGGAAGTTTAAGGAGGACACAAGAAATAGCAAATTAAATTCCTCTTTGAGAGTGAGCAAATGGAGAGAGAAGAATATTTAAGCTTCATTGACATGTTCAGAAGACAACACCCACACACAGCCACATAGCGTGTGGGAGGGCTGCTGCAACCCTGTCTTCATACTGGGTGACACAAAGGGGAACATTTTATCATTGGTGGAATGATCTTTCAAAGCGCATCAATTAGGACATTCCATATAATAATTTGGCTTGTTACACATCAGTTAATTTTTAAAATTTGTGCATATATAATGTAAAATTTACCATTTGGCCATTTCAAGTGCACAGTTGAGTGGTATTAAGTATATTTATATATTGTGAGGGAAAGGGGGGCCATAAGAGGATTATGGGGGTGAATATGAGCAATGTACAATTACATGCATGTATAGAAATGCATGTATGGAAATGTTACCTGCAGCCATAGCCCTGTGGCATCCAATCCGGTCAGATCTCAGAAGCTAAGCAGGGTCGGGCCTGGTTAGTACCTGGATGGGAGACCACCTGGGAACACCAGAAGCTGTAGGCTTGGGAGAAGGACCTGGCAACCCCCTCCCAAAAATCAATCTGCCATTGAAAACCTTATGCACATCAGAGAAGCACTGACAATAGTGTTTCCCCTGTTGTACAGAGGGTCGCTATGAGTCGGATACCGACTCGACAGCACCTAACAACAACAACAACAATGGAAATGTTATAATGAAACCCATGACTTTGTAGGTTAGCTAAAAAATTACTAATAAAAAACACATTCATGCAGTTATTGGTTTTCATTAAGTTAAATCAGCAAGTATTAAACCAGACATTTGCTATTAGTGCTAGGTTCCATTTTAAAGGAATTTTTGAAATGCCAGGTAGGCATTAGGGGTAAAAATCAATAGAAAAAAGAAGAAAGGCACCTCCTTACGTACGTCCCAGCTACACTGGTTGGAAACAGTAAAGGACTCTCCCCCATGACTGTTCACTTTCCCTAGGAATACGCAGGAAAGCACTTATGTTTTTACACTGGCTGTGTTTGGGGACACTGGCAAATACCACGGAATCCACCCAAGGACTTTGCTATCTGGTCCTGTGTGCCAGAGTCACACGCTCCCAGAATGACAAAAATGGTTCACACTTGCCACAAAGCCTTAAGAACTATGTTTGCTCTTATTCCAGCCTATTGGTGACAGGGTCAGCAAATGCTGAAACACCAGTCTTTCCAGAACCTTCCACACGTAAGTGACTGTTCTAAGGACAAAGCATTTTTTCCCCCATCCTTTCATCCTTCAGTATTTCTTTCATAGAGCCATTCCCAAACGCCCACAGAAGGGAACTGGCTCAGTGTGAGTAGCTACAGGAGGAAATTCTACCGTGTCACGGAAACCAGAACCAAATGCTTATTCCACCAATGCCTGGAGGTTGTAATTTCACTTTAACTGTTTCTGAAGATAATTAAAAATATGTTCTCAAAGGTCAAGTGCCCTGAGACCACAGCAAGAAAGAACTGGAGGGGCTTCAAGTGTGGAAATGGTTTTGTTCAGTTTCAAGGGTGTTTTGAGAAGACGCCCAGGACTGGGTGCCAATATTCCCTTCACATCTGCAATATTGGGTGTGCAACTGTGTTCCCACTAGCAACACCAGATTCCTGATTTCCTCACTTGATCTTATTTTGTATTTTATTTTCCTTTGAGCATCTGACATAGAGCATAGCAAGTCTTCAATAAATATCTGTGCTGTAAGGAAAGCACTAAGCCTTTGTAACATTCCTGCAGGATTGTTATTAATCTTACCATCACCGTCATGTTCTTATTTGTCACCAATTTGTAGAAGGCCGAAAACTGAACAACTTGCCCAAGGCCACAGATAAAAGCCTACAACTTTTCATCTGAAAATCAGGTAGTTGTTGAGGGATTCATTGTTCTTTTCAAGAAGCCTAAGATCACTGACCACATAGTAGAAAACACCCCAAGAGGGGTCTAGACACACCCTCTGCAGTGAAATATGTTAGCAGTCATGTAACATGGATAATTGGGAAAAACTAAGATTATACACAAGACCCTAGCAGTTCCAATCGAGGTCCATTGCCACTTGAGTTTGCTACAAACATACAAACCATTCTGTTGTTTTGTCTTAAGGTCCCGGGATTTTCCAGGTGTAAATCAGGACATGTTGACCGTAAGAAATCAGGGCTCAGCCAAGCATGGTGTTGCATCCCTACAACCCTAGAACTTTGGAGGCTGAGACAGGAAGGTCATTTAAACTCAGGAACTCAGGACTAGCCTGGGCTATGTAGCAAGACCCACTCTCAAAAAAAAAAAAAAAAAAAAAAAAAAAAAAAAAAAAAAAAAAAAAAAAAAAAAAAAAAAAAAAAAAAAAAAAAAAAAAAAAAAAAAAAAAAAAAAAAAAAAAAAAAAAAAAAAAAAGGAAGGAAAAAAAGGAAGGAAAAAAGGAAGAAGAAAGAGAAAGAAAAAGGAAGAAGAAATAGTAGTAGAAGAGAGGAGAGGAGAGGGAAAAGGAAAAGAAATGAAAGAAAAAGAGAAAATCAGGACTCACTCAGGTTTGCTGACTCCTAATGACTTGAGCTTTTAAAGTCATTTCTGGGGGCTCTGGGAGCTTGCCGGGGCCCCTTTTGCCAAGAACCACATTAGATGAAGATTCATAGCCATCATCAGAGGGAATTTCAGCTATGTGCTCACTACTGCTATTCAGAAGAAAGCTCCCCAGTGCTAAGACCAAAGAGCACTCTTTAAGTTAAAAAAGAAAAAAAAAGGAAAAAAAAAAAAGACAGGAAAGGAAAGGAAGGGGTGGAGGGAAAAGAAAAAGAGAAAGAAGATGAAAAAGGAAAAAGAAAGAAGCAAAAAGGAAAAAGAAAAAAGTTGTGGACGCTTCATGCCACATCAACAAAGAAGTTTCCCACTGGGAGCCAGAGCACACTAAAGTGATAACTCTCTGCGCAGAAAGATAGGGGTTGTGATTTGTATCTGCTGAATGCTCCATGTTCTCTAGGCATTACCAAGCTTCACGCTTGCTGAAATCTCATGTGCTGCCCCATGAAGATGCTCTCTTCTTCCATGCTGGGGCTCAGACTACCCAAAGAAGATGCCCTGCATCCAAACCTGGACAGATTTAGCATGACACGGGAAGCGAACTGGCCTGGAAAGCCTGCACACTTCACACCCCCGTCTCAAATTTTAGGGACACCAGCTCAAACAAATCAAGCCAGCCTGTCATGTGATGACAGAGTGATTTCTTTCCCAGTGTGACATATTCATTTATCATCTTTCATAAGACAGACCTAGACTATAATTTAGTTGCATGGATGCTGCTTAAATTAACTCTGAGTGTGGATGGGCTCTGCCAGATTCTTCAACATGGGATCACTTAGGGACTCAATGTCACAGGTCAGGATCTGAGACTGCACACAGGCTCCTGGGTGGCTGGTGGCCCAGTGCTGCACTGGAGATCCAGGATGCCAAGGATGGCTATTCATTGATATTGTTCATGCTAATGAGCATCCTGGGGCCATAGAAAAAAGCAAGGTAAATTTTGTTGGAAAAGTAGGATTTTTAGATATATTTGTCATCTTCATGGTGGGAAAGTTCAACATTCAATATACCAATAGACGCTAACCTAAAAGATCAGAAATTAAGCTTTACTGGAGAAAGATATTTCTGAACTAAGTATTCCTTTTCAATGGAAGTTATATCTGCATTTAAATATCTAATTGAGACAATTATGTCCATACCAGTGGAAAGCAAGAAGGCAAAATGTGTTGGCATCAATTATAAAAAATATTTAAATCATGAATTAAGCATGTGCTTTATACCAGAAAATGGACTTCATGTTCATTTTTCAGTAATGTAACAACTCTGCCAGAAATTGAGAGAAAGAAAGAAAAAGAAAAAGCAAAGTCAGAGGGGTTGAGTAACTTGTCCAAGGACACACAGTGAGTAGCAGTGGGCCTGGAATTTTATTATTTGTATTCTTTCGCTAAGCCATCACATTATTACATGATAATTCTTAACTGCCTCTTTCCTCAAAGGGTTGATTAAAACATGGCATCTTCTCAGAAAGTTAATAGTATGGGTGGCAGATTTTAAAAAGATGGCATATGTGAAATAATTGGCAAATTGTATACAATGCCACAGGTCAATTTTCTGCAGCTAGCATGTACGCACTTAAAGCATAAAATGCCAGCACTAGTTGCATTTTGCCCTTTTGTCAGGATTCCCTTCGTTCAGGCTCCCAGCTGGGATAGAGCTATGTGACCTCAGTCTCCTTGCACCTCAGCACAACGGAAAAAAGAATTCGACATTCCAACACAGAGTTCACAGGGACCATGGACTCTGGGAAGAAGCGCAAAAGTTTAAAGGGATTCAGTCCCAACCTCCGGACTCTATAACTGTGCAATGCTGGGCACCTCTCTGGTCCTGCACGTCCTCATCTGCAAGAGTCCTGCAAACTCCTGGGTGCTGTGGGAATTAAATAATATTGCACGTGCCAAGCACCAAACACAGAGGCCAGAGAGGGCAGTCAATATGAGACATTTTTTTAAAATACTGTTTATCACCATCATCTCTGTCTTCATCATCCAAAGCTACCCATGAGTGTTCAGGTTCAATGCAGAACCCTTAACTCCTAAGCCTTCTACTCCAGGGCAGCGGACTTCCTTCCGTGCCCGAGAGGCTAATACATCAGCAGTCACTCTGGTTACAGTCCCATGAAAAACACAGGGTGACAAAAGCCCCTTGCAGCAATCTCCAAGAAGGAGAAATAAATTAATCAAGCTGCCAAACGGAGAAGGCCGGGTTGACCTCCTTCTGATCTCATTACTTCTCTATTACCCTTTTGAAAAACATCCTTGTACAGAGATCACTAATTGAAGATTATGTGGAGGGAAATCGCACCTCTCCATCACGGTGGTAACTTTTCCTCATTTGTCATTCTAATAATTCACTTCTTTTCTTTTCTGAAGAGACAGAGACACTAATGGACGATCATCAGTTAAAAAGGCAATTTTTCCATTTAATTGCACTCATTAAATACTGCAATAGAACAATTGGAAAAGCAATATTCTCAATATTTAATCATAGTATAGGAATAATGAAACATTGCTTCAAAATAAATCTCAGAGTATTTTTAAAGTCATGAAAGAGCTGCTTGAACAACACCTGTGATCAAGGATGACATATTTAAATTGGACATGTGATTTTTCACTTCTCCTGATTAAAGCTGGTAAACATTTGCATTACGAAGAAAAGGATTCGTGGGAACCAGTTACCCTGAACGGTTAGTTCTAGCTGTAATGGTTACTATGGCCTTGCCACTAGAGAACCACTCCCAGCCTCTTACAGAGATTCAGAGGCTGTCACATGAGCCAGCCTCCTGGGAAGGCTAAGAAATCTGAGAAACGGCCAGGTGCAATGGCGCACACCTACAATGCCAGCAACTCGGCAGGCAGAGGTAGGAGGATCGTAAGTTCAAGGCCAGAGGCAGCCTATCTTACTTAGCAAGACCCTGACTCAAAATTTAAAAAATAAAAAAATACGCAGGAGGTATAGCCCAGCGGTAGAGCACTTGCAAAGCTTGTGCAAGGCCCTGGGTTCAACCTCCAAGTACAAAAAAATAAAAATCAAGAAAGAAAGTAATGAAAGGAGAGAGAGAGAGAGAGAGAGAGAGAGAGAGAGAGAGAGAGAGAGAGAGAGAAACAAGCAAGCAAAGAAAAAGGGGATCTGAGAAATGGGGATCTGTGCTCATAAGCCATGTCCTGAGTGGTGTTTTGAGAGCAAAGACTAAAAATCACTTTCACGTAAGATATAATTCACTCATTTAAAATGGACGATGTGATGGTTTTAATTCATTCACAGAAACATACAACCATCACCATAGTCAACTGTAAAACATTTTGAATTCACCTACTACCTTCCTACCCCTCATAATTCCTGCAGTTCTAAGCAACCACTAACCTCCTTTCTGTGTCCATTAATTTCCCCATTCTAGACATTTCACATGAATGGAATCACATAATATATTGTCTCTTCTGACTGGCTTCTTCCACATAGCATGTTTACAAGGTTAATCCACATGGTAGCATCTACCTGTGCTCTACTCCTTTTCACAATTGAAGAATATTCCAAAATATGGATACACTACAACTCATTTAGTGGGCTGGGATTTGGCTCAGTTTGTAGAGCACTGTGCTGCAGTCTATGAGGTCCCAAGTTCAATTCCCAGCACCACAAAAAATGGGAGAAGGGCCTGGCAATCCACTCCCAAGGCAATCCCGAAACAGCCATTGAAAACCCTATGAGGGTCGCTATGAGTCAGATACCGACTTGACGGCACCTAACTACAACAACAACAACTCATTTATCCATTTGCCCATTGATGGACATCCGGGTTATTTCTACCTTTTGGACATTATGAATAATAAAATGAACATTCATGTACAAGTTTGTGTACATATTTTCATTTCTACTTGATGTATATCTAGGAGTGGATTTTTCTGGGCTATATGGACACCATAAATTTAATCATTACAGCAACATCCAGGCTATTTTCAGAAGTGGCTGCATCATCTTACATTCCCACCAGAAAAGTATGAGGGTTCCACCTTCTCCATATCCTCAGCAACACTTGTCCTTGCCTGATTTTGCACCTTCCCATTTCAACAGTAAGGTGAGCAATAACCAGGACCAGGGAAACACAGAAGTTCCCAGCTCATGTTGCACACAGGAAACCTGATTCCTTGACTGTAGGCAGACAGCAAGGGCTGGACAGGAAGGTCCACACTAGCTGAAGCAGACAGAGGTTCAAACTCCATCCCTTACACTTCCAGGCTTACTGTGGCCTTGAACCAGTCACCCAAGACAGCTAGCTTTGATTTTGTTTACCTATACTACAGAGAAAATGACCGTACAGAGTGAAAATGAATGATGGAGGAAAATTCATTGAAAAATGCCCAGCAAAGTGTTGAGCAGTCACCCACTGCTCAGCCAAGGACTTGCCACAAGCATGAGTCAGGCGTGCATGGTAACCTAGGGAAGCCTCCAGGTTCCTAGGAGAGTACACACTGGGTTTCCACCCAACCACAGGCCTAACCTGCTCTGTAATTATTGTTGTTGTTGTTGTTGTTGTTAGGTGCCATGGAGTCGGCCCTACATACAACAAGCAAAACACTTTGTCAGTGCCTCTCTGCTATCCATAGGATTTTCAACATCGGATTTATTTTTGGGAGTGGGTTGCCAGGTTCGTTTTACAAGCCTACAGCACCTGGTGTTCCCAGGCGGTCTCCCATCCAAGTGCTAACCAGGCCCAACCCTGCTTGGATGGGATGCCACAGTGTTATGGCTTCAGGCACTCTGTAATTAGGAAAGTCTATAAACAGAAGAAAAGGAAAGTATATGGTGAAGTACCTAGGAACATGTAAGTTTATTTATCAAACATCAGTTGGAAAAAAATTAAGTTTTCTGATTCCAAAGAAGACAAGCTCAAGAATCCACCTTCCTCTGCGCTTTCATTGTCATGCATGAGAAGGAAACCCCATAGGCCCATGGAAAAATGGCAGGCATGACCTGCCTCAAGGACAGTCAACCCCTACTCAGTGGGGACCCTTCTTAGCACTATCTGGTATCCTTGAACCCACTAACCTATTAGTTTAACCTAAGTAGTAGGTAGGAAAAAGCAGAAGATGGTAGGACTTTTCCTTACACCATGTCATTACCTGGGCCTCATTTGCTTATTATGTCCCTGCTATTAACAGAAACCCCTGAAGTCATGAGAAGCTGCTAGCAAGGACTGTTTCATTCTCTGGCCTATCAGTATCATGTCGCACTGTATCTGGCACATAATAGATACTCAATTAATATGTGCTGAATAAGTAAGTAAATGCATGAGCAAATGAATGGCTCTGCCCCATGGTGATGCTGTGGCACTGTGTGAATGCCCTCTCCAGCCACCTCTATCATTTCCATCAGTGCACACAAAGTAACTACAAATAAACAAACATCTCCAAGAAAAAACAGACCATGCTCTAAGCTTTGAGAAAAACCCCACAGCCTCCCCCATCCACCAGATGGATGCTCCCAAGGTGCTCCTGAACAGATTTAAGTCCTTACGCAGCTTGTTCCTGTGTTTTCCTACTGTTTCTCTGTAACAGACTTCAGCAAACTGTAGTCCACCACCTACAGCCAACTGGTTGCCAAATTTTGTATGGCATATATGCTAAGAATGGTTTTTATGCTTTCATATGGCTGAAAAAGAATCAAAAGAAGGAAAATGTTTAGTGATATGTAAAAGGTATATGGAATTCAATTTCAATATCCATGAATAAAGCTCTTTTCTGATCCCGTCAGGTATCGGAAGCTAAGCAGAGTCAGACCTGGTTAGTCCAAGGATGAGAGACCTCCTAGGAACACCAGGTGCTGTAGGCTTGGAAGAAGGACCCCAAAACCCACTCCCAAGAAACAATCAGCCATTGAAAACCCTATGAATAGCAGAGAAGCACTGACAATACTGTTTCACCTGTTGTACATAGGGTCACTATGAGTTGGACACTGACTTGACCGTACCTAACAACAACATGGAAACACCGCCACACCCATCTATGTACACATTGTCTATAGCTGCTTTGGCACCATAACAGTGAAAACAATTGTAGTGGAGCCTGCACCACAAAGACTAAAATGTTAACTACCTATCCCTTCCAGGAAAAGTTTGCCGGCCTCTGTTCCACAGACTAACTGCATTTACAATTACAAAAGTATAGTAATCACTACAGGCAGTGACACTCAGTAACTAAGAGCTCATTCAGTGCTGCCCAAGTTTGAATTCGGCCTCTGACATGCACCGGCTGTGTGAAGCTATCGGCAAGTTACTTAAACCACTTTGGATCCCCATTTTCTCCACTAGTAAATGGGGTTCATAATATCTGAAGGTGTGGTCAAAAGATCTGGGAATGTTTAGTTTTTATAAATATATTTTTATTTTTACAGTAAAAGACACACTGCCATTGCTGTTGTTGTTGTTAGGTGCCGTCGAGTCGAGTCCAACTCATAGCGACCCTATGTACAGCAGATCGAAACACTTGCCGATTCTGTGCCAGGAAAACCATCTTATTTATGTTTAAGCCCATTGTTGCAGACACTGTGTCAATCCATCTGGTGGAGGGTTTTCCTCTTTTGCGTTGACCTGCCACTCTCCCAAACATGATGTCATTCTCCAGGGATTGATCTCTCCTCACTACATGTCCGAAATATGTAAGACGCAGTTTGGCCATTCTTGCTTCCAAGGGGCACTCTGGTTGTACTTCTTCTAGGACAGATTTGTTGGTTCTTTTGGCAGTTCATGGTATATTCAATAGACGTCTCCAGCACCACAATTCAAAAGCATCGACTCTTTTTCTGTCTCTCTTGTTCAATGTCCAGCTTTCACAACCATATGATGCCACTGAAAATACCATGGTATGAATCAGACGCACCTTCGTCTTCAATGTGACATCTTTGCTTTTCAATACTCTAAAGAGATCTTTTGCCACAGCTTTTCCTAGAGCAATGCGTCTTTGGATTTCTTGACTGCTGCTTCCACGGGTGTTGATTATAGAGCCAAGCAAAGTAAAATCTTGGACAACCTCAATCTTTTCTCCATTTAATGTGAAGTTGCGT
>VMDO01012582.1:0-61709 GCA_007922755.1 Pedetes capensis | reverse complement strand
ATAAAAAATAGACTGGGTGTACAGCTTAGTGCTAGAGTATTTGCAAAGTATGTGCAAGGCCCTGGGTTCAACCACTAGTACCACACACACACACACACACACACACACACAAAAGATACAGTAATGAACATACAATTCCTTTGACTTCTTTTCCCGTTATCTTGAGCTGTGTCACTCTATTGTGTTCTGGCTTGCATTATTTCTGATAATAGGTTTATAGATATTCTTTTCTTTGTGTCTTCATAATGTATCTTTCTCTGACTGGTTCTAATATTTTATTTTATTTGTCTATTTGATTATTTAGTGTGATACTTGAAGGTTGAACCCAGGGCCTTGTACAAAGTTTTTCAAGTGCTCTAACATGGGCCTGCACCCTCAGCCCATTTTTTAAACTTTTTATTTTGAGTCAGAGTCTTGCTAAGTTATGAAGGGTGTCTCTGGCTTCAAACTTGTGATCCTCTTGCCTTCACCTCCTGAGTCACTGGGATTATAGGCATGTGCCACTGTGTCTGACTTAAATGTTTTATTATTGTGTTTTAGCAACCTAAGAAGTATTTTTATAGTTACTCTTCTGTGTCTTATTCTTTGTGCTAATTGAGCTTCTTGAACTTGTGGGTTTGTAGTTTTCATCAAATCTGGGAAATGTTCAGCAATATTTTTTTCAAATAATTTTTCTGTTTCTCTCTCATTATTCTCTTCTTCTGCTACTTCAGTTTACATATATGTTAAATCAATTCATGTTGTGCCACATCTCATGTTTCATTGATTTTTTTCAATTTTTTCCTTTGGGTTTAAAGAATAGTTTTTATTGTTCTATCTTCAAGTTTGGGCTGGGATTTAGCTTAGTTGGTAGAGTGCTGCGCTGCAGTCTCTGAGGTCCCGAGTTCAATTCCCGGCACCACAAAAATGGGAGAAGGGCCTGGCAATCCACTCCCAAAGCAATCCCGAAACAGTCAGCCATTGAAAACCCTATGAGGGTCGCTATGAGTCGGATACTGACTCGATGGCACCCAACAACAACAACAACATCTTCAAGTTTATGAGTCTTTTCTTTGGCAATATCTAATATACTGATAATCTCATCAAATGCATTTATATTGAGCACTGTATCTTTCACTTGCTAAAAGAGTTTGATTTGGATTTTTATATCTTTCTTTCTTCATTATGCTCATGCTTTCCTGTATATTTTGGAACATATGGAGTATTAATTAATCTAATATTTTAATATCTTTACTAATTATATCATTTTTATCATTTATTGATAATTTTTCCATTATTGTGGATTCTATTTTCCTGCCTTTTTGTATATATGGTAATTTTTGGATGGATTTCATCCAGACACTTAAATTTCATTGCTGGATTTCTGGCTTGGTTTATGTTTGTTTTTGTAGTCTTTTAAATATTTTGGGATTTTGCTCTAAGATACAGTTGAGCTACTTGAACAGTATGATCCTTTGAGTCTTTCTTTTCAGTTTTCTTAGGTGAGTTCAGAGTTCAGTTTTTAGTTTAGTCCTAATTTGGCCCTAACCAGTTCATTTCTTCTTTCAAGTCTCCGCTTAATGATCCATGTGCTGATGATCTTTCCGATCTAGCTAGTATGAACACAAACTATTTCTGAGTACAGTAACTTCTCAAGATTGATTATCTGATTTTTAAAAATATTCTCATCTCCATTTTAATAATTTTTCACACACATTTAGTAATCAGTACTCAGCCAAAAATTTGAGGAGAATCCTCTGTGCATCCATGGAACCCTCTTGCCATTCTTGGTTCCAGTTTCTTCAGTACTGTATGTTAAAACTTCTAGTCATAACGAGGAGAACATTAGGCCTGTGTAGGGCTCCTTTGATTGCTTAATGATCTCAAAATTGTCTTTAAGAAATAATTGTTCACTTCCCTTAGAGTTTATACTCCTGTGCTGCCTATTACATACATAATACCTGCTTTGCAAAAAATATTTGAATTGGATGGTTAAAAATGATTTCATGTTCCCATCTAACTGCGTATGATTATAAAAACTCTACATAGATAGTCTCTTGATTGAATAGCTGTATTCTTTTTTTTTTTTTTTTTTTTTTTTTTTTTTTTTTTTTGCGGTACTGGGGGTTGAACCCAGGGCCTCGCGCCTGCATGCTCTGCAAGTGCTGGACCACTGAGCTGCACCTCAGCCCATTTTTTTTTTCACTTTTTGAGACAGGGTCTCACTAAATTACACAGACTGCCTCTGGTCTCGAACTTGCGATCCTCCCGCCTCCACCTCCCGAGCCGCTGGGATTACAGGCGTGCGCCACCACGCCCGGCAATAGCTGTATTCTTAAAATTAAAAAATGTTGCACTTAAAGTCTATTATGTATTATGACAAAGAGTTATAAGCAAATCAAATGAGTCAACTTTTTTCTCATTATAATAAGGGAACAACACTTTCTTCCTGTAACAGAAGCTTTGGGATCAGTAAACCCAGTGTTTTTTGGTAACTTACCCTAGGAGTATCCTTATCCAATAAGATGCCATATTGCCTGAGTACAAGGAATAGAATCAGCTACATTTGTCATAAACCAAGCAGTACAGACAAATGTTTAACTGACATTTTCCATGGATTATACTGACGTTTTGGTGATTTGGTAATATAGCCTTTTTCCAAAGAAGTATTTTAAAAAACTAGCTACTCTGAACATCAGATATACCTAGAGTGGCAAATGTTGTTTCTTACATAAATGTTTTAGCAGGTATGGGCCAGTAAGTACTGCAGGTAAGTCCTTATTTTTATTACATTTTCTGAGTTATTCAGAAATTCTCAAAACTGTTAAATCTAAAAAAATACTTTAGTTGCAGTTTTATAAATCTTATCTAAATTCTTAGTACTCTGAACTCACTTAGCCATTGTTAAAAGTTGGTTAAAAAATAACCAAAGGCTTAAAAGAAAGGGGACTGAAATCATGAGTAGATATTTAGAGATACCAGAAGTGAGTCATAACTTCTGTATGATTTGCTTGTTAAGTGAAAACTTTGATGTTATATTTTCTGCCTCATTTCTAAAGGAAGACAACAGAGGAAATACTTGGAATCAGAATTTAATTCTCATGTATTTTACTTAATATGTTACCTAGGTAACTCTACTGGTTTTCAGTAACCCTTAAAACTCACAGCTTTGTCTGGAAAGAGAAATGCCTTGTACACATTTGGAGAATTTTTAAAGGATGCCATAATATCTGTGGCTGAAAAGAGTCTGCAGTCATCTTTTGATTTCGATATTAACACTTAACTGATGAAGTACGGGTCTAATAGGCTTGGGTGGTACATTGATGTTCAACTTGTATGTGCTAATTCTGTCTAAGCACTCACCTCTTCAGCTGCTTCCTAAAATTAGCCCTGTGTGGTGGGTAGTTGCATGTATGATTTTGATTCATTAAATGGTACAAGATACAAAAGGGTTCTGTTCTCTGAGACCTGACATCACCATGTATGTTATTTTTTTAAATTACTACTCCTCTATTTTTATGCAATATTGTAGACATTGAAAAATGGTGCCCAAATCATTTCCTATGCCTATGAAGCGTGATGATCCTCAATTTCCTCATTTTGTATAACGAATTTTGAATGAATTAGATGAAGAAGATGAAGATGTGAGTGACGTGGCTGATTGTGCTTCCTAGATCTAAAGTGGCTGCAGGTTTAGAACAAGGGCTTGAGACCCTCTGATGCCTCTTGTTGTTGTTGTTGTTGTTGTTAGGTGCCGTCGAGTCGGTATCCGACTCATAGCGACCCTCATAGGGTTTTCAATGGCTGAGTACTTCGGGATTGCTTTGGGAGTGGATTGCCAGGCCCTTCTCCCATTTTTGCGGTGCTGGAAATTGAACTCGGGACCTCAGAGACTGCAGCGCAGCGCTCTACCCACTGAGCTAAATCCCGGGGTCTGAAATGCTTTTTAATAAAGGTAGTTTACAAATGTCCCTTACAGTTTTGTGTACTAAGTATAAAACCCCTGTTTGCTAGTGTTTCCAAAGTGCTGTGTAGAAATTATGATAGTAACTTTGAAACTTAATATTTTAAATTTTCTCTTTTTTTGTTCCATAATTGAATAAAGTTATAGTAAAAATACCATGAAGTGGCTTTCATTTTAAGCACCAAAGATTTTCTTAAATTACTATCAGTTTAACAAATTATAATACAAGAGTTTTTATTTTGTTTATAAAATGTTAATAAATATGTATATTTTCCAACCAAAATGACAAAATATCTTAAGAAAGATTTAAATTGAAACAAAAAGCCACTTGTAACAACAACAGAAAAGACCTACATATCCTATCCATAACCTGTATAAGGATATTACTCTTAGTGAGCCAATATCACCAGTTATGTTTCAGTTAAGGCCCGTCACCAGGTAAGTATTAATATTTTACTTTGTGAGTGAATTATTCGTACATTTATCGAGTACCTTGGGATTGTTTATTTCAATGCCCAGGCACAATACTGAGTGTGAAGATGGACAGTACTTAACACATTTGTATCCCTTGCTTCCTTGCAGTTTAGAATTATGTATATTATACATGTTATTCATGTATTTTGTTGTTAGGTGCCATCAAGTAGTGCTGACTCGTAGTGATCCTACATACAACAGATAGAAACACTGCCCAACACTGTGCCATGCACACAATTTTTTTTTTATATTTGAGCCCATTGTTGTACTCATTATGTTTCTTCTCATTTTGAGTTGTGCCACATCAGCAGAAGGTCCCAGGGGCTTTGCTCCATTCCCATCACTTAGGTGGACTCTACATTGAGGAAGGCTGGGATTTAGCTCAGTTGGTAGAGCGCTGCGCTGCAGTCTCTGAAGTCCCGAGTTCAATTCCCAGCACTGCAAAAATGGGAGAAGGACCTGGCAATCCACTCCCAAGGCAATCCGGAAACAATCAGCCATTGAAAACCCTATGGGGTCGCTATGACTATGAGTCAGATACCGACTCGACGGCACCTAACAACAACAACTATGTTGAGGAGGCAATTCTTCCTCAGTCATTTTTTGAAGGCCATCTAGCCTAGGGGTGAGGGGGCTCATTCTCTAGCACTATATTTGATAGTGCTTCTCTGCTATTCATAGGGTTTTCAGTGCTGATTGTTTCAAGAGTGGACTGCTGGGTCCTTTTCCCTAGTCTGTCTCAGTTGGGGATCTCAGCTGAAACCCGTTCACCATGGTTAGGCCTGCTGGTATCTGAAACACTGGTCGCATAGCTTTTAGCATCACAACAACATGCAAGCCCCTGTGTCATGACAAGCTGACAGACGTGGGGGATGTATGCGTTACATATGTATAAATGTATATATTAGCATATATGTGAATGTATGACCACATATTGTTGTTGTTAGGTGCCGACGAGTCAGTGTCCGACTTATAGCATCCTATGTACAACAGGCAAAACACTACTGTCAGTGTCTCTCTGCTGTTCATAGGATTTTCAATGGCTGATTATTTTTTGGGAGTAAGCTGCCAGGTTCTTGTCTCAAGCCTACAGCACTTGTGTTCCCAGGAGATCTCCCATCCAAGTACTAACGAGGCCCAACCCTGCTTAGCTTCTGAGATCTGTTGGCATTGGATGCCACAGTGGTATGGGCGCAGGCCCAATATAACCACATATTGCATATAAATTTTATTAAGTTATAGCTTAATCTTTTCTATTTCTGCACCACAATTTGTAGATACCACGTTCATCTTCTTAAACATCAAATGTACCTGGTCATTTCCATGATTAAAAACAAACATTGACTCTTTATCACCTAAAGAATAAAGATAAAATGAATCAGCCTGTCATTCAAAGCTGTTTTGGTTTTGACCTAGGTTTTCTTCCACATATTCCATAAGAACTCTAATAAGACCTTGCATTGTAGTCTGTTTCATCTGTGTTTTTCTCAAGATTTTTTCTTGGTCATTCTGACTACCACCTGTCTACTGAAGACATTTATACCTTCTATGAATGTTATTCTCATTGTGGTTTTTTTTGTTTTGTTTTGTTTTTGTTTTTGTTTTGTTTTTTTAGTATTTGGGGGTTGAACACAGGGCCTTTCACATACTTTGCAAGTCCTCTACCACTGGGATATGCCTCTAGCCCATTTTTTATTTTTTATCTTTTATTTTTTGAGTAAGGGTTTTAGTAAATTACACAGGCTGCCTTTTGCTTCTAACTCATGACTCTCCTGCCTCTGCCTCCCCAGTCACTGGCATTACAGATGTGTGCCACTGCACCTGGCTTGCTTTTTACCTATTTTAACTCTGTTTTTCCTTCAGGGAAAATCAAACATCATTCCTTCATACAAGTGTATACTCCTATGACTAGTTTATATTGTTATGAGATTTTCCCTTTTCATCTAGAATGTATGCCTCTTCCAATAAAAGATGATGTCTTATACATTGTTGCCATTTTATATCACTCAAGGTGGTGCTGGCACAGAGTAAGCTATAAGTAAGCTTCCCCACCCACTCCACCTCCCTTAGTGTGGCAACAGAAACACTGGACTGAGAGGCAACAGGTTTGGGCTCTAATTTTGACTCTTTTGGTTGTTTCCTATTAGGAAGGTCATAAGAATTTTCCTCTGACCATTTTATCAACTATATGATGAGAGATTTGATGATTTACTTAATCTTTAGGTCTTATTTCAGCACTAAGATTGGGGTTAACTCAACAAATGCTGGAGTTAGTAGAATTTTATAGCTGTCCAGAAAAAATTATGCAGGATTGATTTTTTTTTTCTTAAGCAGTGAGGAGAACAGAATAGGTGTTCCTGGACTGGCTCAGGTATCTACTTTTTGTGTTTTACCATCTTTAGCAATTGATTTACTTTTCCTTGGTCACAAGATGGCTGCTATACCACCAAGCCGCTAAGTCATTCTTCTAGTCAGAAAAAAAGGGAGAATGTGAAAAAAAGGGAGAATGTGAAGGACAAAATCTGAGAATCAATTGAGCAAAGATCTTTTTTTAAAATCAGCAATATAATTGTTTTTTATAATCCCCAACTACAAAGTAAAGGAAAAGAGGTTTTTAGTTGGGCATTGCCATCTCAGTGTAGGTGATTTGAGTGTGTCTGCCCCATCTGTCTGTTTCTCTTACTTTCTCTCTCTGTCTCTTGCTCTCCCTCTTCCTCCTCCTCCTCATAAGGGAAAAAGGGAGGATAAACTAATAGGGTCTTTCATACTGCTGCTGCATGAATATCCAAAGCTTCACATCTTCACAGTTTGTTGATTACTGTAATGAAACATAGAGTTCCTAAGCAAATAAGATGAGAAGGGGAGTTAAAAACCTTCAGACAATTTAGTTTAGGGCCATACTACAAAGTGAATGCTTTTTGATCTTTAGATTTCCTTGCTCAGAAGGCAGTATTGTAGTTTTTTATTTAATTACAGCTTCCATGATACATAATTTATATGCAATGACTCACATCCATTTGAAGTATATTTGATGAATTTTGACAGGTGTGTAGTAGACTCATGACACTGTTACTATAACCAAGACACCAAACCTTTCCATCACCCCTTAGAATTCCTCCTGCCCTTTTGTAGCTCATCCTGTTCCCCACTACTGTTTCAAACAACCTCTCATCTACTTTCTCTCACTGTAGATTCATTTGCATTTCTAGGGTTTTATTTGAATGTAGCAGTCAGGATGTAATCTTTTGTGTCTGGTGATTTTTCCTTAGCATGACAAGTTTGATGCTCATCCTCTGCTGTTGGATATATCAGTAGTTAATACCCCCTTTAAAGGTTATTTTTTTCTTACATTTATATCTTTATTTACTTTTGATGTGGTATTAGGGGATTTAACCCAGGGCCTCACATATGTTTTGCTGATGCTCTACCACTCACTGAGCTGCACCCTCAGTCCATTTTTTACTTTTTATTTTGAGACAGGGTCTTGCTAAGTTATGCAGGCTGTCTCTGGCCTCAAATTTGTGATTCTCCTGCCTCTACCTCCTAAGTTATTAGGATTACAGTCATTAGGATTATTAGGATTATAGTGCCAATATGCCTGGCATATTTTAATTTTTTTAATTGAAAAATTAAAATTATATATATGTATATATGTATATGTATATATATATATATATATATATATATATATATATATATCATTATGGTGTACAACAAGATGTTTTGAAATATATGTATATTGTGAAACGGCCAAATTAAATAAACTGTTATTGGAAAATCTGTTACTTCACATACCAGTTTTTTTCTTTTCTTTTTTTTTTTTTTTTGGTGATGTGTATGTGGTGAGAACACTTAAAATACACTCTCAGCGATTTCAAGTGTACAGTACTTGAAAATGGTGACTATAGGAAGCATGGTGTGCAATAGATTTTTGAACTATTGCATTCATTTTTATGGCTGAATCTAATTTCATCATATGTGCATGTCACGTTTTGTTTATTCATTCACTTCTTGATGGACATTTGCTTCCTCCCAAATTTTGATTATTATGGATAATACTGTTATAAAATTTCATGTGCAAGCCTTCAGTATATGTTTTCATTTTTTTCATGGCTAGATACCTAGTAATGAGATGTATGTGTTGGTTGGTAAGTGTTAGTTTTACAAATCTGTTGAATTGTCTTCCAAAGTTGTGCAATTTTGTATTGCTACCAGCAATTTGGGGCTGGGATTTAGCTCAGTTGGTAGAGCACCGCTCTGCAGTCTCTGAGGTCCTAGGTTTGATTCCCAGCACTACAAAAATGGGAGAAGAATATGTCAATCCATTCCCAAGGCAATCCCAAAACAATCAGCCATTGAAAACTCTATGAGGGTCTCCATGAGTCGGACACAACTCAATGACACCTAACAATAACAACAAACCATCAATTTATAAGAATTTGAGTTGTTCAAGATTGTTGCTAATACTTGGTATGCTTAGTTTTAAATGTTAGCTATTCTGATGTGAATGTAGCCAGGGATTTTATATATTTATTTTGATTAATTCATATCATCTAAATTTATTTTTAGTGACATTTTTATGGTACTTAAGTTAAATAAGTTTTGAAGTGGAAAAATTATAATGGAAAATAATGAGTTTGCTTCTTCATTTCTAATATAACCCATTTTTAAATTTTTTAACTGAATGCTGTGTTAAACCTTGTGAGCTGATAATAAATAAATAATAGTGATAATGAACTAGTTCATCTTATTTCTGGTCTAATGGCTGAATCTTCAGTGATTCACATATAGTTTAGACATTTTTCATCACATTAAAATATTTTTTGAAAATTATTGACAAAAATTTTTATCAGAAGTGCATGATAAATTTTGAAAATGCTTTCTTGGCATCAATTGACATTATTTTTCCTACGAATGTAATTCAAATCTCTTGGAGGAACTCTGAGGACACATAATTACCAATTTTCATTGTTGGTATAACACTTACAGTATTATCATTGTTGTTTTGTTGTTAGGTGCCATCAAGTGGAGTCGAGCTCATAGTGACCCTATGTACACCTGAACAAAACACTCCCTGAATCTGTGCAGGCATATGATCTTATGTTTAAGCCCATTGTTGCAGACATTGTGTCAATCCATCTGGTGGAGGGTTTTCCTTTTTTTTGTTGTTGATCTGCCACTCTTCCAAACATGATGCACTTCTCCAGGGATTGGTCCCTCCTGACTACATGTCCAAAATCATAAGCTTTCATAAGTTATATTAATCTTCATTTGCCATGTTTTCATATCAGTGTTATAGTATCTTTATGCAAATTAATATGGACTCTGTCCAACTGCGTACATGCTGTGTGGTGTAATTTATACAGCATTGGGGTTTTGTTGTTTGAATATTTGGAAGAACTCATCACATTAACTTATATTGATTTTTGGAAAAAGGTTTTCAGCAAACTTTGTGAATGTATTGCAGTTTTTGATCTGCTAAGATTTCCTGCTTCCTGAGGTTTTATTGGTTTTTAAGTACTTCTTCCCTATCCCTCATATTACTCAGAAAAACATACATAGTTATTCATTTTCCCAAATTAAATAGCTAAAGGCATTATTTATACATTTGATAATTTTTTTCAAAAAACCTTTTCTCTTCTCTAGACTTCAGTATTCACCTTGTATTAAATTATGTATTTATTACTTGTAAGATTATTTTTTTTCTTTGTTTTGTCAAAAATACCATTGATTGTGTTTATTCACAGAATATGTATGTTGCTTGTTGTTGTTAGGTGCTATCAAGTTCAGTCCAACTCATAGCAACCCTATGTACAAAATAAGAAACACTCCCTGATTCTGTGCCAGGCACACGATCTTTTTTATTGTTGCAGACACTGTGTCGATTCTTTTAGTTGAGGGTCTTCCTTTTTTTCATTGACCTGTCACTCTCCCAAACATGATGTCCTTCTCTAGGAATTGGTACCTCCTGAATAGATATTCAAAATATGTAAGACACGGTCTAGCAATCCTTGCTTCCAAGGAACACTCTGATTGCACTTCTTCTAGGACAGATCTGTTGGTTCTTTTGGCAGTCCATGCTATATTCAGTATTAGACTCCATAATTCCAAAGCATCCATTCTTCTTCTGTCTTCTTTGTTCAATGTCCAGCTTTCACAACTGTATGATGCAACTGAAAATACTATGGCATGCGTCAGGTGCACCTTCATTTTCAGAGTGACATCTTTACTTTTCAACACTTTAAAGAGGTCTTTTGCAAGTTTTCCCCAGTGCAATGTGTCTTTTGACTTCTTGACTGCTTCTTTCATGAGTGTTGATTGTGGACCAAGAAAAGCAAAATCTTGGACAGCCTCAATCTTTTCTCCATTTATCATTAAGTTGTATACTAACCTGGTTTTAAGAATTTTTGTTTTGTTGATATTGAGGCACAAACCCATACTGAAGACTGTGTTCAAATCCTCTTTACTTTCAGCAAGTTGAGTTGTGTCATCTGCGTAATGCAGGTTGTTAATGAGTGTTCTCCAATCCTGATGGTGCATTCTTCTTCTTAAAGTCTAGCTCCTTGGGTTATTTGTTCAGCACAGAGATTGAAGTGGTATGGTGAAAGGATACAGCCCTGACACTCACCTTTTTTTGACTTTAAACCAAGCAGTGTTTCCTTGTTCTGTTTGAACAACTGCCTCCTGGTCCATGTACAGATTCCTCATGAATACAATTAAGTGTTCTGATATTCCTATTCTTTGCAATGTTATCCACAATCTATTATGATCCACACAGTCAAATACCTTTGCATAGTCAATAAAACATAGACAGACATCTTCTGGTATTCTCTGCTTTTGGCTAATATCCATCTGACATCAGCAATGATTTCCCTAGTTCCACACCCTCTTCTGAATCAGCTTTGCTTTCCAGCAGTTCCTTGTCTTTATGCTGCTATAGTCACTTTTGAATGATCTTTCACAAAATTCTACTTGCCTGTGATATTAATTATATCATTCAATAATTTCCACATTCACTTGGATCCCCTTCTAAAAAATTACTTGCTATTGACTTTTATTTTCCTTTTTTTTTTTTGGTCGCACTATTGGGGAGTGAAACCTGGGCCCTCACACATGCTTTCTCTTAGCGTTTAAACACTGAACTATACCCCGCACCCATTTTTCACTTTGCATTTTGAGACAGGGTCTTCCTAAATTATGCAGGCTGCCTCTGGGCTTAAACTTGCAATCCACCTGCGTTTGCCTCCCGAGTCACTGGGATTAAAGGCATGTACTACTGTACTCGGCTGGACTTCTCTTTTTTATACCTACCTGCTGATGGCAGCTCTTCTAGAATCTAGTCTACAGTATCCTTTCTCTGGTCCCTACTCTTAGGTATTGTTGACTGAGTGAGGTATTGTTGACTGAGTTATTAGGAAGATAGAACTTGAACAAAATCCATGCCAATCTTTCCAGGTGTGTGCTGACTAGTTTCTGGAACTTGTGCTTTCTATGGTGAATTCCATTCTGTGGTATTTCGCTTTCACCTAGCATCCATTATTCATTCAACAGATATTTTTAAATCATTTTTTAAAGCTGCAGACATGGCAACACTGGGAATTCAGGTTGAAATAAAGCAAACACATTTCCTACCTTCATAAAATTGGTCCAGTGGGAAGAAAGATAATCAACAAGTAGTAATAATGAAATGTTAATGAGGGGTTAAATTGAGGAAATACTGGGAGTTATGGGAGCACATTAACAGAACATCTTCTAGATCAGGGAGGCCTGTTTTGCTTCTGATTTTTGGTTTAATCATTTGTTTCCCACAATGCCAGGAAGAAGCAGCCCGTGGCCCCCTGCCAGTCTTTATGAGGGATTCTAAACCCATAAGAGGTTAAGTTACGTTTCTAATCCTCAGATAATTTTGATTTAAGTCAGTGTGGAAAAAAGATCAATGAATCAATGAGTCAGTAATGTTTGTGTTCTATGTCAAACCATAAGCAAATTCTTCAACAGAATTAAAAATAAATATAATAGTAAAATTATAGTTGCAAGAAGTTTAGAAATCAGGAATAGAACGATTATATAGAGCTGTGTTCAAACATCTGAGAGACTGTTAGCCTTCTAATGGATAAAATTGGGTTGGCTATGTCAGTGGAATGAGGAAGACAGCAAAGAGTAAACATATGCTCTTTCTACACAATATTACTGCAGCTACGAGCTATGGAGACACTTTGCATGCCTCAGGAGGCAGGTGCTTCAAGACCCACTGCTAAAGGTGCAAGCAGCACTCATTAGTGGAGTAACCAACCTGTCATGAAGTGAAACACCTTGAATGTGGAGACTGTGTCCAGAAAGAAGGGAAACACTCTTCAGAAGGAAAATCAAGTTACGGGACTGAATTTTTAGCACTGACCAGATTTGCACTGAATCTAAACCCTCACTGCTCTTTCTTTCTTATGCTGAACCTATAGAGAGATAGACAGAGTAGTCAGGTAAGATACAAAGTGCAATAGTACTTTATTGTTGATAAAGCTGATTTGCAGAAGTTAAGTGAAGTCTCATATAACCTCTTATAACTGTGCACTTTGGGACTCTATAGGGATGCATTGGTGTGTAGCGTAGCTCCTTGCTTAGGTAACAGGTGAAGATCACACTGCCTAGGGCCTGGTGGTATCAGAAAGTCACAGGTGAATCCTTGCTTCTCAAGACCATTTAAGTACATGAATCCTGCCCCCTGGAGAAATATGAATGAATGAATATTAGGCACTTACCATCTCAGCAATCAGATATGTCATTCCTCTTCCCACGGGAGTCTCAAGTATGGGCACAGAGGTGACGCAAACTACTTCCCCCATGGTTCTCTGAGAAGATGGAGGCATGTGTTGGGGGATTTCTTACTGTATGAGTTGCATGAGAGAGAGAGAGAATGGGTCTCCCCAAGAGTATGTAAAAACTCAGAAACACATACAGTATAAACACATAATTCCTGGGGGAAAAAAAAGCCAGAATGGAAAGTCATTAATATTTGGAGACTCCTGCCAGTAGACTGAGATTATGAGTGATTTTTATTTCCATTTTTTGGGGTGGTTGTCCAACAATCCTGTGTTTCTTTAATAATTGAGAGAAAGGCAACAACATTTATGGTATTTTCAAGTATATTCACAGTGATAGCTTAATTTTGATTTTTCTCACAGCAAAGTGGTTCTGAAAGCACTTTACTTGGCAGGCAGAAAAATATGAATTCTAAAAGGGCAGGGATTTACAGTCAACTATAAATCAGTGGATAGATAGTTATTTGATATCTTTCAAATGCCAAATATTATTTTATGTGCTGCAAATACCCTGATGAACAAGACAAAGTCTCTTCATTCTAAAGCTTTCCTTCTAGTGGAGCAAGAAACAATGGACCCATGAACAAAGAAAAAATTTAATTCCAGGTAATGAAAACTGTTAAGAAGAAAATAGAGTACAATTAGGTAAATATCTGGAGGTGTGTTATTCCATGCCAGAGGAAGTACAAATTTATAAGTCTTTGTATTTTTAGACCAATGAGAATAGAGGAAAGATAACAAGGGTCATGAGAAAATAAGAAACTGCTATATGTAGAGTGCTGGTCCCAAGGGAAGGATTTTAGTTTCACAAATATCAATGTACAGTTGTCGGATTCAAAATTTTTTCTGGGAGAAAGTGGAAATCTATATTATTGAGAGAATTTTCTTAAGTTTTAAATGTTTGCAACCGATTTACAGTACTTGGGGCCCAAACCAAAGAAAAACACATAAAACCATATTTGAATCAAGTCAGTGGGCTGAAAATTCCAAACTTCTTTCATAAACTATAGAGTTCAGATTTTAGAGATCATAAAGTTCAACCTAAACAGTGAATATACAAGTAAGCTGAGGCCTGCATAAGTTAAGTGATCAACTCACTTGCACAGCTGAGAAAGTTGCTTAGGCAGGATTCAAATGAACTAGTGAAAGCTCTTCCCTTTACATAGGAATGTCCAGGGTATCTCTTATTTTCTCTGATTCAGGCCATGGATTATATCCCAACATACCACGCACTGTCTTGATTTCTTTTCTTTTCTTTCCATATACAAATAGCTGAAGGGGCAAACTAAATAAACACATCTTAATTATGTTCAATAATTACAGCAATTACTGGCATAAAGAATTAGATATTTGATGATAGGATAAGGTTTGCAAGAACCATAAAACAAAATGTGTAGGAGGAGAGTATGACATCACTTAAACAGTAAGTGAATTCATTTAAAATTGAGTCAAAACCAAGAAAGTCTGCCACTTTAACATATACTTTAACCAAGAGGAAGGCAACAGGGTAATGCCATTGGACTCAGGGTGGCTATTAGAGAGGTTCTGACATTAATGCAATCTGTTTACTTTGCCTCTGCATTGTCTGTATGAATGGTCTTGTTCTCATCCTCAGACAGGGGCTTGTTATGGTGTCTGATGGCAGAGGGAGGAAGCACAATAGCTTTTGAAATAGTCTAAAGACTCAAGAAAGAAAGAAAGAACTCAATCCAGGTAAGAGGTGCTCCATACTTATTTTGTTTTAGCATTTTCATAATTGTGTTTATTAATCACTGAGGTAAATGTTGGTTTTCTAGGAAATTCCACGTTTGCCTGTTTTTTTCTTTTCTTTTTCTTTCTTTCCTTTTTTATTTTTTTAATTTTTACTGTGTCTCCATTTGTTGAAGGAGTGAAAGACTGAGAGCGCAGAAAATACTAGCTAAATTGAGGGGGATAAAATCTGTCTTAAAAATAGCTTAGCATTTTGGCTGGATGTGGTGGCACATGCCTTTAATCACAGCAATTTGGGAGGCAGAAGCAGGAGGTTCGTGGGTTTGAGACTAGAGACAGCCTGTGTAATTTAGGAAGACCCTGTCTCAAAATACAAAGTAAAAAATGGGCTGGGATACCGCTCAGTGGTTGAGTGCTTATAAAAAGCATCCGTGAGACCTTGGGTTCAACTCTCTGGTCTGGCAAAAGACAAAAAAACAACAACAAAAATGAACAAACAAACAAAAAACAAGCAATAATTTAAAAAGTTTAACATATGAACGCCCTGTAGAACTGCAGGGAAGAAACTAGTCATGAGCAGGACACAGGAGAGACTGATACAGCCAGAGTGGAGAGTTTCTTTGGGATGTCAGTGGGCCCTATTTTGGATCCAGGAGATTTGTTTTATTAACAAAAGTCAAGAGACAGTAAGGTGTGTAATTTAGGAGACCTAAATTCTAGCACAGGCTGGGTGAATGCCTGATCATAGTTTCATTCCCGAATATTCTGTATGTGTTCTTTCATTTATCATGATGGAGACAATAACAATATAAAATGTGATCCCAAACTGAAAGCTTTAGAAGACAGAAAGTGCTAAAGAAACCACTAGTTTCTGAAGAATCTCAGTTTACATGAAGACTCTTATGTGGGATACTTCTCGGAAGTTTTTCTTTTAATGACCTAGATTTATTTTTCTTGGGATTTTTCCCCTGGTGCAGCTAAGAACAGTTACCTATGTTATATGTGGCAGTTTATGTGAAAGCATTCCCATGAGTTCACTGCCTTAAGAATATATAGAGATTCAGCCGATATTGCTTTAGTAAATTAAAAAGATAGGTTGGCTGGTTGTTACATGCATAGCCTGCCAGTTGAGGCTTACCTTGATGGAATTTCCATCTGCCAGTGTGATTTCTCTCTCTCTCTCTCTCTCTCTCTCCTTTCCTTTTCTTTCTTTCTTTCTTTCTTTCTTTCTTTCCTTCCTTCCTTCCTTCTTTCCTCCTCCTCCTCCTTCTCTCTCTCTCTTTCTCTCTTCTTTAGCATCAATTATCATATATCTAAAAAAGACTAGGATACAGGAGACTGACAGTAACTAAGCTCTTCACAAGTGATTGATGTAAAAACAGTTTTCTATTCACTGTTGGTTAGCTGATTTACCTGCTGTCTATAACTTTCTTCTTCCAAGCTGCCCTTTACATAAGTATGGCCATTGTCATAGTTCTGGCTAATAGATTGCTATGACCTGAATGTTGGTTTCACTCCAAAATTCATATGTTGGAACTTAACCCCCATGGTGATGGCATTAACTGGTGGAGTCTTTGGGACATGATTAGGTCATGAGCACTCCCCCCTCATGGATGAAATTAAAGCCCTTTTAAAGTAGCTTGAGGAAGCAAGTTTACCACCCTTTTGCCTTTATTCTGAGAAGACACAGCAGCAAAGCACCAGCTTAAAAGCAGAGAGCAAGTCCTTTCCTGGTATTGAATGTACTGGTGACTTGATCTTGAACTTCCCAGTATCTAAAATTGTGAGAAATAAATTTCGATTATTTATAGATTACCCAATTTTTTGGTATTTTATTATAGGAAAAGAAGCAGGTTAAGAGAGAGATGAAAGCAAATGTCTCCAGCACAGGGTTTCCAGGAAATTTTCCTTTCTTGATTAAAAGGGATAGATTCAGCAGCCACTCACATTACTTTCACCCTCCATCTTCTTCCTTATTTCTGCTTAGAATATGATGTGATACATGGAAATATACTAGCTATCTTGAGACCATGAAGTTGCTCACCAGAAAACAAAAGCATGAATAGATAGAAAAATGAAATGAAAAAGATATATAAAAGGCAGGTCCAGATATTTCATTATTAGACTCATCAGGCATAAAACAATTCTGTCAAATTGTGATTCTGGCTTATACATGCTTATTCTGATTTTTTATGCTTATCTGAGGCATTAGATTTCTAAGGCTATGATAAGAAAATGACACAGATTGGTGGTTTAAATGAGAGAAATTTATATTTCAGAGTTCTGGAGGCTGAAGTCCAAGATGAAGGTATTGGCAGGTTGGCTTTCTCCTGAGCAGATGGCCGCTTCTCACTGTGTCCTCTTCTGTCCTTTTCTCTGACTGCAGATATCCCTGATGTCTCTTTCTCTTTTTAGAAGGACACTAGTCATATTGGATTAGGAGGCTACAATTGCAACTATATATAACCTTGATTACCTCTTTAAAAGCCTTTAGCCATACCATGCTGGCTTCTGATCCCCTCTGATCTCTGAAGCTAAGCACTGTTGGGCCTGGTTAGTCCTTGGATGGGAGATGGCTTGGGAATACTGGGTGCTGTAGGCTTGGGAGAAGGCCCTGGCAACCCACTCCCTCCCTGAAAAAAACAAAACATCAAAAGCAATCAGCCATTGAAAACCCTATGAATAGCAGAGAAACACTAACATTGTACCAGGCACAACATCAGGTAGTACTTAGTTCTGTTGAACATAGGGTCAATATGAGTCAGACCCAACTCAATGGCACCTAACAACAATAGCAACCACCTCTTTAAAGGCCTTATTTCCAAATACAGTCACATTTTAGGAAATTAGGGCTTTAACACATGAATTTATTTTAGGGAAGGGATAGCTCAGTCAATAATATCATCACAGACCAGTACAACCAGTTACAGACTAGTGCCAGCAGCCCTGGGCCACATTTTCAGATGAACTGCCCTAAGTTATAGGTGGATATTGTATCACCCCTGGAGCAGCACCTTCAGAATTCTGGTTTATTTTTTGAAGCCACTGTGAAACATGTTTCTCTTACTTGCAACTGAAAGGTTTCACATGGCTCTAACCAGAGAGACATTAAATTTACATTAGGAAACTACTGGCTTATGCACCAAGCCAGTCACATACTTTGAGAGTTTGACTATCAGTGATTGCATTCCTGGCATTTCTTTCCCTCTTGCTGGTAACAAAACCTCTATTTGACTTTGGGGATACTTCCCTTACATTGCATGCCAACTTCATAAAAGGCTGTCAATCAAGATGCCCTTCTTTCTCTGGACAAGGGACTCAAGCCAGTGCAGGTCCAGTCCTCTCTTCTCAGTGTATTTGCCTCCATTGACTTGCAAACAAAGAACACTGCTAACACAGTGGGCTCATTCAGAATCCAAAGGAGGACTCTTAAGTCTAGTGAACAGTAATCACTAAAAGGATGACAAAAATCATGAGGAACATCACAATACTTGAAGCATCAGCTTAAATATTTCATCTTTGGAGAAGCCTTCCTAGCTGACTCTAAAACTTGTTGTTAGGTGTTTTTTGTTTTTACCTTATTTCTACAGTACTTTGTTCATACTACCACTGGAGCAATGATCATATCAAACATATGTTTGCATCATCCCTGCCTAGTGAGCATGCTCCATAAGGAGAACTGTGTCTTTTAATCTTTCTATTCCCGCTACCCAGCTTGGTAAAAGTGCATAATCTGTACTCACAAAATAACTGCGGAATGAAATGAGCTGGTTGTATTAGTGAATATTTTATCACATTTGTTAATTGAAAAATTCCATGAAGCAAAATGAAGCAGCATCCAGTATACACTGTGGAGGCACTGCTAGGGAGTTGGAGATGGATAACATCTAATCGTCACTCAAGAAGTTTGTGGTCTACGGCTTGAGAGGTGCAAGAGGAAAGCAGACCCTGGAATAGATTGTGATGATGATGCCATTGAGCTAGGACAATGGAAAAGTTAGTCATTCATACATGCAACAAATATTATCTATGTAGTGTTTTCTTTGAGTCTGCCTCCATGAATATATTATATGCACAGGCATAGTAAGATCAAAATTTTAAAGCCCTTCATAGTGTAGAGAAATCAGAGAAAGCTCCATGGAGAAGGCAATATCTGAACAGAATGGTATTAATCCATTTGGACTCCTATTAAAAATACTATAAACTGGGTGGTTTATAAACAAAAGAAATTTATTTATCACATTTTAGAGGCTGAGAAGTCTAAGATGGAAGTGCATGCAGACTTCCTGTCTCCAGAGGTCACACTTCCTGGTTGGTAGATGGCTTTCTTTTCTCTGTTCTCACATGGAAAAAGGGGTTTAGGATCTCTCCAGAGCCACATATAGGGGCACTAATCACAGTGGTGAGCTCTGCCCTTATGTCTTAACCATTCCCAAATCATCTCCACCTCCTAATATCACACTGGGGCTGGGTTTGAACACATGAATTAGAGTGGGGGAGCACAGTCAGTTTACAGCAAGAACTTTCAGCATAGGCTGAGGTTGCAAAGAAATCCTGTTGGGCAGATTGAAGTCTCAAGTGATGCTTAAGAAAATACTTTGTAGAAGCATCAATGTGCACAACTGGATAATTTTCTTCCTCACTCAGCTGCAGAGTATTAGAAGCTGAAAGTGTGGCTGGAATTTGGCATTGGACCAACCTGGTATATTACTGGGAAAATAATTACAATATAATAGCATTGAGTGTGCCAATGAGACAACAGTTCCAGTGATCCACCGTGAGGTCCAGGCTGGGGAAGAAAGAACAAAGAGTAGGTGGCTGACTGCTGCTAGAGGAGACCACGGGGTGAGAGCGGATCCACTGAAGGAGAGCTGAAGGAGCTGCGGGTGTATGTGTGCAGTGTACGCAGACCATGTAATACCTTCCTTAAACAACTCTAAGGAGAGGATTCCATTTTCTGCATTTTTTAGGGTAAAAGAAACTGAGGTCTTGGAGCTTAAAGTACAGCTCAGTGGTAGAGAACTTGCCTAGCATGTGCAAGGCCCTGGGTTCAATCCCCAGCACAGCTATGGGGGGCAAAGATAAGACAAATTGAGGTGCAAAAAATGCACTCACTTGCCTTACATCACACATTGAACTAGAAGTAGAGCTCGTACTTGTCCAGCTCACTTGACTGTAGAATCTAAGTTTTAAATTATGGAAGTAGGCCTAGGATGTTTCCATAAGAGATTAGCATTTGAATTGGTAGACTGAGTGAAGAACATTGGTGTACGCCCACCAATGTGGAGAGGCCTCTTCTAATCTGTCGAAGGCCCAACAGGACAAAAAAGCAGAGGAAGGGCAAATTCTCTCTCACTTCTTGAAATGGGACATCCATCTTCTCCAGGTTTCAGACATCCAAGTTCCTTGCACATGGGCCTTCACATTCTGTTGAGAGTTACCATATGAGCTACGCTGGCTTGGATTGAATTATACCAACAGTTTTCCTGGATGTCCACTATGCAGTGACATATTATAGGACTTCTTGGCCTCCATAATCACCAACCTGCATAATAAACCTTATATATCTGTATCTGCCTGCCACCACACCACTGTGGTGTCCAATCCTGTCAGATCTTGGAAGCTAAGCAGGGTCACGCCTGGTTAGTACTTGGATGGAAGACCACCTGGGAACACCAGGTGCTGCAGGCTTGGGAAACAGACCCAGCAACCCACTCCCAAAATACAATCAGCCATTGAAAACCCTATGAACATCAGAGATGCATGACAATAGTGTTTCATTTGTTGTACATAGGATCTTTATGAGTCGGACACTGACTTGATGGCACCTAACAACAACAACAACAATTATCTGTATCTAGATTCATATCTATGGTTGGTTCTGTTTCTCCAAAGAATTCTGATTAACATAATAAACATTGACAAATCTTTGATTTTTTTAAGAGGTGCTTTTCTCAGTTATGAGGTTGAAGTATTTGATGTTACTGAAATTTCACCATCTCTCATCTACAAAAACATTGAATATACTTTAGTGTAACACTATAATGTTGTGGTGCTGTGCTCTAGGTACAAATGACATGAATTGTGTCTCCATATGTGATGAAATGGCTATGTGACAGTGCTTTTTGTCCAGTGAATTCTACTCATATTTTTATAAGGGCCTATTTTCCATTTGGCCTGCAGCTGTAGCCCTGTGGCATCTGATCCCATCAGATCTTGGAAGCTAAGCAGGGTTGGGCCTGGTTAGTGCTTGGACAGGAGACCGCCTGGGAGCACCAGGTGCTGTGGGCTTGGGAGACAGGCCTGGCAACCCACTCCGAAAAATCAATCTGCCATTGAAAACCCTATGAACAGCAGAGAAGCACTGGCAATAGTGTTTTGCCTGTTGTACACGGGGTTGCTATGAGTCAGATACCAACTTGACAGCACCTTACAACAACAACAATTTTCATTTGGATGAAGACTTGGAGATACTTTAAGAAAAACACAGCAGCTAGCTATGTCTCTGGTTTGTTCCTTTGAATGAGGACCAGTGAGTCCTTAGGGAGCATCTTGTTTGCAGCTCAGAGTCCACCATGTGATGACTGTTTCCTTTCTCTCCCATGTCACATTCAATAAGATAATTTATGCAGGCTGAAAGTCACAAGCAATGTGTTTCTTGTAATTGACATTTTGTTCTGTGCCCACTATTAAATGTCAGACTGGAGTTTAAAAATTATATGAAAAGAATGTTATTTGAGACCTGGACTACTGCTTTAAAATGATCTGAGATAGTATAATAAATAAAAATACCACAGGGAGAACTTTTTCTTTGCAATGTGTAATAGGAAGACATTTGACTTGATGCAAATGTATGCTGAAAAATCTAATCTCAAATGCTGGAAGTCCCTCATTTACAGTTTACAAATACTGCACACAAAGAACTTTATACACTTGGAGGGAAACAGATAAAATAGTGACAGAAAGCCATCACAGAAATATTGCCGTTACTCCTCTTGTAAAATAAGCTTATTTTATTTTGTCACTCGTTAGGGTGTTGTCATTAAAAGGCAATGACCTAATTCTGTCTTCTTTCTCTTATCATTCCTTGTAGAGAGATGTAGGGGAGAAACACATTTACTATGTTAATTAAACTCATTCTTTATCCACTGAGAACTAAAAGAATACTTTTCTCTATTAATTTTGGTTATATAATTGTTTATTATTGCTAATACTAAAATCTTTTCTCCTAGTTGCACAGTATTTTTGATATTAGCAATAAAGATATACCCAGATATTTAAATTAGAGAACAAACCAAATTTTTTAATCCCTAACATCTTTGTACTTTGCAGCAAAAACTTATGAACATTGAAATATGTTCATTGTTCCAGTGTTTCTTCCAGGATACAATACACTCTAAAACATTGCAAAGGCTGACCTTCTTCCTCTAATGCAGGATAACCTCTTTTTAGAATTCTCCTCATTGTTTTATTCTGAAAGGGTAAAAGACATTTTCCCCCAGAAGAATTCTGCTTGTTTACTTAAAAGTTGTATTCTGAAGGAAGATGTCAGAACTAGTCAGGGAATTAAGCCAATTAAATAAAATATTTCCTGAGACATTATTTTCTTGCATGTAAAGCAAGCAAATGTTCAAATACTCTTTTTAAAAGCAGGTAGTTTTTCTTCCCACAGTTAAGAGAAAGGGGTCACATACTCCATGGGCATATTTAATTAGATAAGATTTTTACTGATAGGAAAATGGGGGCTCAGTGAATTAGAGGGAATCCTTGTGTTTACTCAGCTGGAAAATGGAAAAGACAGATGAAGTCCTTGGCTTTTGGCTTCCAGGGATCTTTTCTTTTCATGTATCCAACTGTTGTATTTAGTTGTGATGCACCTTACCTGCTTTCTTTTAATTGTAGAATGGCCACCGAATAGGGGTTAGCTATACTCTAGATTCACATGCCAGGAAAATAAAAACTGGTGCCTCTTTTTCTCCTCCAAGTGAAGGATCTTCCAGTGATTGTTAGTGATGACAGGGATTGTGCATCTGTCCCTGCTGTCAGGAGGCTCAATCCTCTGTGATCTCATAGCAGTGACAGCACATTAAGACTTTGTTACATGATGTACTCATATCTCAAAGCCAGGGCTCCCTAGTAGCCATGATACAAACCTAAATGACTCTGTGAGTGATAGCTCTGGTGGTTGTTTTCAGTATTATACTTGATATTTAAAAAATTTGATGGCTTTTGCTTAAAGCTTTCCTTTATGATACCATTCTCACTAATCAATTTCTATTTAGTTGGCCCTTATCAACCTAATTCCCTACATGACTTGGTAAATCAGATAACAGATATTTAGTGGATGACTATTAAGGACTTGGCCACTGTCAGGGTTTTGCTAGGAGAAATATCATATACTAGCCCATTTAAGAAAACTATAGCTCAGAAATCCTGAAGGAACATTCAAAAAGGTATTGGTGAAAAAGGAGGTGGTTCATAGGCAAATATATGTGTGAAACTGAGTTAAACTGTTTCCTAACTGCAGGACATGTTATGGCCTTAAGAATGCTAATGTGGGTTTTAATTCTTCTCAGAGGGGACATAGTATGCAATATTGTCCAAATGTAGTGGGCCTTTTGAAACTGTTTTTTGTAGAATAATTCAAAGAACTAATTTTCCTTTGAAGGCACTTTGAGAAGTGCTTTGAAAATTTGAGGAAATACATTTAATACAATGACACTTCATCATGAAAATCTTCTGTATGGTTTTAATTTCATTTACTTCCTTGGTGAAAATTTCTTATGTATAGCATAAGATGATCTGGGCATATGGATATCTCCAAAGGGTACCTGGGAAATGGATAGTTTTAAGAGAATCAATTTCCAGATCCTCAGTTTCCACATTTCTCCCTCTCTCTCCCTCTCCCTCCCTCCTTCTCTCTCTCTCTCTCTTTCTCTCTCTCTCTTTCTCTCCCTCTCTCACAAACACACACAGTATACTCAACATATATGTATGTATGTATGTGCACACATATACATATGATATATACATATATGTATTAGTGCCTCTCCCCCCAATTGATCTGAGAAAGAATAAGCTTAGTTTTGAGGAATCATACTTCTTTTCACAATAAACCTTCTCCTACCTTACAAAACAATCCTTTCAATCATCTATATTCTTTCTCCATGGAGTGGAAACCTTACTCAGCCTTCAGAGGTAAGTGACATTATTGAAAAGGGAATTGCTTCAATGCAAAGGTAAAAATTTGCTTTTATGGGATGGATTGTTTTCAATTCAATACTATTAAAGAAGTGTCTAATTGACTAGTTGGCTGATAGGTCATTAAAATAATTTTTGATGCAATTTTTATATGCTATTTTTGGCAAATAATAGAGGAGTTGAAGAATTTATGACCCACCAAAATCACATTCCTTCTATTCCTACCCATTTATTTAGGTGAACATAGTTTTCTCTGATCATAAATCTATACAAAATGTAAACAAGGATTGGAATTATTATTAATATGATATTTATACTAATGGTAATGAGTAGTAGTCATCATTGGGTATATGAACTATGTGGGGAAAAGCCCCAGCTTGATTCATTTACTTAACAGATTATTACCAGGGACATTTTGCTTTTTGCGTTAGAAATTATGTATGCTTTTTAAAAAACTGAGTCCTATAACATCAATAATTATGACTCAATACAGAAAGAATTTTTAATACTTAGGGCCTTATAGACAGTGTTTAAAAACAATTTGCCTTTCAATTTACACACATATTTTTATTGAGCCAAAGTATGACTCAGTGTTCTTTAAAGACTTTCATTTATAAAATATCTTTTTTCAGAGTAAAATTCTGTGGGAGATTTGGGTTAGAAATATGAATTTCAGGGTTGGAGGTGTGGCTCAGTGGTAGAGTTCTTGCCTACCAACAAAAACAACAAGAGTTTAAACGGAATAAATAATGCTGTGAAATTTTTGACTAGAAAAAAAGAGGTTGCTTTTATTTATAAAGTGATCACAATTTTTAACTTTTTATAGTGTGTTTAGATTAGTTTCGGTAGATTTTATGTAGAAATCTGACATTTTAATTAAAAAGTGTTATTAATTGTAATATTCCAGGACAGATATCTTTGTAATTAATTAAAACCTAAAGGTAAAATTTTAGATGTCAACTTAAAGATGTGTAAGTTTTCCCACAATCATTTTAATATATAAATAAGCCAAAAAATGTTTAAAGACCACTGATGTAAGCCAAAAAATCCCTGGGTACTGTTCTTCCATTTTACTCCCTGATTTACTCTATGTATTTGCAACTTATTCCAGGTATTGTAACTGTTGTTGGATTTTTTTTAAATTGTGATCTCCAATCTATAATAAACCTTGATGCTTGGATTGTTGTTGTTGTTGTTAGGTGCTGTCCAGTCAGTATCCAACTCATAGAGACCCTACGTACAACAGGTGAAACACTATTGTCAGTGCTTCTCTGCTATTCATGGGGTTTTCAATGGTGGATTATTTTTTTTGGGGGGAGTAGGTTGCTGGGTCCTTCTCCCAAGGCTACAGCATCTGGTGTTCCAAGGTGCTCTCCCATCAACCAGGCCCAAACCTGCTTAGCTTCTGAGATCTGATGGGGTCGGATGCCACAGTGGTATAGCTGCAGGCATCACTCTTGGATACATCAACATATAATCACTTCTTGTGATATCTTTCATATATTGGTATTAATATACACTTTCCTGGGCAGTGTTCCCCTGTTTTGTCCACATGGTAATGATATGTTGCCATCTGCTTTTCATTTGGGTATAACTTAAGACCTATGGGAAGTTGCCAATTTATATGAATTTTCATATACTCTTCACATAGTTTTCCAAAATGTTAACATGATATATAACAAAGTACATTTATAAAAATTAGGAAATTAACATTGATACAATTGTACTATCTAATATTGTTAGGTACCATGGCATTGGATCCAACTCATGGGGACCCTATGTATAACAGAATGAAACATTACCTAACAGTATGCCATGCACACAATCTTTTTATGTTTGAGCCACCATTGAAGCCACTATATTTCTACTCATTTTGAGTCATTGCCACATAAGCAAAAGGAGGTCCCAGGAGCTTTACTCTATTTCTATCATTAAGGTCAACTCTACTTTGAGGAGGTAGCTCTTACCCAGTCATTTCTTGAATGCCTTCCAGCCCCAGGGGCTCATTTTCTGAAGCACTGTATTTGACAATGCCTCTGTGCTATTCATAGGCTGTTCAATGGCTAATTGTTTAGGGAGTGGGCTGCTGGGTCCTTCTCCCTGTGTGTCTTAGTCTGGAAGCTCAGCTGAAACCTTCTACCATGGGTGGCCCTGATGGAATCTGAAATACTGGTGGCATAACTTTCAGCATCACAGCAACATGCAAGCCCCCATAGCATGATAAGCTGAAAGATACTACATTCAAATTTCACTAATTGTCTCACTAATATCTCTATTTTTCTTTGTTGTCCACAACCAACCTAGATCACTTGCTGCATGCATGTAGGTGTCACATTTCTCTAGTCTCCTTTAATCTAGCACAGATCCTAAATCTTTTCTCTTTCATGGCTCCAACCCATTAGAAGAGTATACACCAGTTATTTCATAGTGGAAGTATATGATCTTTCTTCATGATCGAATTCAGTTTATGCATTTTTGACAGAATGTTACAAAAATGTTGCCAGATCCTTCTCAAATAGAACAGCCTGTGAGGAGGCACCTGATGTCAATTTGTCTCATTATTTTTGAGGTTAACTTTGATCACTCTAACTAAGGCTCTGTCTCCCAGAGTTTTCCAATAAAATGATTTCCTTATTTTAAACTCCTTAGTGACATAATCTCAACTTTCCAAATAAGTTGAAACTTTCTACTTTTTATTTATTTATTTATTTTACCATGGTGCTGGGGATCAAACCCAGGGCCTTGTACATTCTAGGCAAGTGCTCTACCACTAGACTACATCCTTACCCTTTTTCTTTCCTTTTCTCTTTCCTGTCCTTTGTTTTTCTTTCATTTCCTTGTTTCTTTTCTCCCTTCCCTTCCCATCTCTTCTCTTTCCTTCCCTTCCCTTTTCTTTTCCTTTCCTTTCCTTCTCACAGTAACAGGGTATTGAACCCAGGGGCCCGCACATGCTAGGCAAATGTTCCACTGGGGGTGCAGCTTGAGCACATTATTATTATTATTTTTTATTTTGAGACAGGGTCTTGCACAGGCTGCCTCTGGCCTCAAATCTGTGATACTCCTGCCTCAGCCTCCCAAGTTCTGGGATGACAAGCTCACACCATTGTGCCTGGTTTTCTTTTATTTTAGCCTATCAAAATATATGGAACCTGAATTTAGGGTAATTGGTATCATCTCTGATTTCACATTTCTTTACAAAGAATTATAAAATATGACTCTATCTGAACTTTTTATGGTGAATCTTTGCCAAACTAGAGCTATAAAATTATAGCATAATGTTTTAAAGACCTTATTTGGCAAAAAGTACATACTTCTATGTTAAAATAGCTAATATTATCCTATTACCCAATTCCATACTTTTAAAAGTGATTTCTGACTCAGAAGATGTAGGGTTGAGTCCCTGCTGTAGCTTTTATTAAATCCATGAATTTTCTTTATTTGTATATTGCGATCGCATGTTTTATAAAATGAAAATATTTAAGCCTGCACTAGTTAACTTTGTGACATTAAAAAAACATAACTGTGTAAGTTATGTAGTGGCCTTTTGTGCATCTGTGTATGGGGATCAGGAAGAGTAGGAAAAGGAGAGAGAGTACTAGTTATATACTCTGGATATAACTAGTACCCTCCTTAGGTGGGTCTACAGATGTAGCTTCAATAATATTGGTAATAAGTTTTATAATGACCCCCAATGCAGTAAGCAAATAGTATTAAATAACCTCAGATGCATTCACATACATTTATCCCAAACTGCACTAAGTGCAGATGTAGTTAGAATATCATGTTAAAACACTGGAAAAATTCTTAGACATCAGTGGGTATAGGAAATATCTGTACACTCTTTAATGTCATTTTTGTTATTAGATGCCATCCAGTTGAGTTGGACTCATAGCAACCCTATGTAGAACACAGCAAAACTCCTTGACACAATGCCAGGCACGTGATCTTTTTCATGCTCAAGCCCATTGTTGCAGTCACTGTGCCAACCATCTTGTAGAGGGTCTTCCTTTTTCTTTCACTGACACACTGCTCTCCCAAACATGATGTCCTAGGCTTTGTCATATCTGCTTAAATGGGTCATTTACTTATATCAGTCTCGCTAACTAGAGAGCCCAGGGTTTAAAGGAACGTCTACAATGTTAGCTAATTCCATTCCCATCTTTTTACTGAATAACTATGTGTAAGCATGTCATCTCCAGCAATGGTGGTTCTGTGTTTTAGAAGGTGGTCATCAGATACTTTTGGAACCACCCAGGAATGTCTTCTCTCTTCCACTGCAATCATACACTGAGTTTTATTTAGGTGTTTGACTTACAAATACAGGGAACAATATACCATCATATATTGTTTAAGTGCCTTCCACTCATTCTTTCCAAGTTACATCCTCTTTAGTGATTCCCTTTATTCTCCATTAATTTATTAATCATTCAACCAATCTTTATTGAGCATCTAGTATAAGCCAGTCACATTTGGAGGAGATAGAGATCTCAGGATCCCATGGCACTTACAGTCAAGCAGATGAATATAAAAGTGTCTATGACTTTCTGTGATTTTGCTCTTTAAACATTCCATGCTCATTTGTATTTGTATTCTAAAATAAGTTTTGCATATTGTAGTTATAAAAGCTATTGAAGTTATTGGTGTTGCTTTCACTGTCATAATTATTATAAAAAATACTCTCATCCAGGTCATAATCAGGTAGTTAGTGAATAGAAGCCTAATTGTACTCTAAACTCTGCATTTTAAATGACCCTGCGATGCCATTTTTGTTAGTACTTTAATTGTACATATTTATAGGGTACAGAGTGATAGTTCAGTTCATATATACAGTGTGCAATTATTAAAACCAGATTATTAACATTGTCATCTCTTAAAACACAAAAACATTTTGGTTAGCATATATGAGTAATGATAGACATTATGAGGTATTATATGATTTTTAAAATATTGCATACTGTATAGTAAGATTCATCCTGTATTTTGCACTTTTTCTTTCCCTCTTTACTCCTCTATGTTGTTCCCTCTCCCGTTCTCACCTTCCCCATCAAGAGATGCAATTTTATTGGAAGTAGTCAGCATTATAAAACTTGGCAAAACATTACCATAAACCATGTATAATTTTTTGGTAGCCTTTTGCCTTGTAATAGTGCATAGAACTTTTTACTCTGTGTAAATGACTGATATTATATGGATATTGTTGTTGTTGTTAGGTGCTGTTGAGTCAGTGTCTGACTCATAGTGACCTTATGTACAATAGAAGAAACACTATTGTCATGCTTCTCTGCTAATCATAAGGTTTTCAGTGGCTGTTTCTGGGGAGTGGGTTGCCAGGTCCTTCTCCCTAGCCCACAGCACTTGGTGTTCCCAGGCGGTCTCTCATCCAAGTACTAGCTGTTAGGTAAGAAACTGAAAACCTGTAAACTCAACAGACCTTTAATGGGAGAAGCTGCCGGGGCTGTCTCAAAGGAGAGGGCAGCTGGGGGTGGGGGGAGGAAGGAGCAAGACTTTTATGGGCTCTAGGTGGGAGGGGGAAGGGGTGATTGATGTGTCACATTGGGATAGGTAGGAAGGGGTGCGTGGAGGGTTCTGATAGGCTGGAAGAGGGAAGAGGAAGTAGTCATCAGTTACCAGCCAGGGTACATTTCAAGTGAAGTTTTGGTGGGCTTTTTTGGTGGGCTTTTTGAGGACTGGGAGTTAGTGGGTAGAAGAAGGCACCACCTTATAGGGAGAAGCCATTTTGTAATAGGTCCTGCCTAACACTAACCAGGCCCAACCCTTCTTAGCTTCTAAGATCTGATGGGATCTGACTCCACAGTGGTATGGCTGTAGGCATTGCATGGATATAGCCTTAGACTTATTTCATATTCATGACCCCCAGGTGCTTGAAGATGACAAACCAAGGTTACTTTGGGAAATGGCTCCTGATCCACTACTCAGGTCAAGAAATTTATCTTATGAAATTGGTTTACAAAGCCAAATTATTTTAAATGGAGGGAAAAAAGATTGAAAATTTGAGTCATTTACTTTTTGGATAGAAAATACCAATCCCATGTTCCACCAATTCTGTTTTATGCTACTGAAAGCCCCATTTGAGTGGTACACAACTGAGGTGAGAGTTACTTACAAAAAAGGACCCCAAAGTATCAGTTGAGGGCAAGTGGGTCTAGATGTAGCCTGAACTGTTTATTCTTCTTTTAGGGTTTTGACTTATGTGCTTTCCGCTATCACAAGGTTTATATCAACCTAAGACATCTTTAATAGCCAAGCCATTAACTGGCAAAAAATTCATTGTAGCTATTTTTGCATTTGAAATCCAAATCTAATAGACTTAAGTGGGTGTGAGTTAGTTATTTAAGCATGTTGGTTTGGTGTGTGTATCTGCACAGAATGCAGCGGTTGCCATGGAATCCCCATGGCTTATTCCTGTGAAGGTAGAGCTGATTGAATCTATAAAAAGATGAGCACAGAAAATGTTTGTAAAAACCACTTTGGATGAAATTGTTAAAAGTGATCCAATCTGCATGTGTGCTTTGTTTTGCTTCAGTCTAGTCTATATTCTCTTATTAAATATTTCTTAGACATGTAGATTTTAGACCCCTAGATGTTTGATTGACTCTCTCGTAGTGATGATTTATTAAATCATAATGCTTACCATTGTGAGGTGAGAATGAAAGGCAGTTTTTATATCATCCTGCCTACAGGTATTCTTAACAGTTTGCATATGCTACATCCCTGAAAAGATGTGCATCATAGAAATTTTAGAAATCAAATGAGACATGTGGCTGTCTGAAACAATTCTGTTGTGATTTCATGCATAAATGGATTTGGGGGGAGAGGAGGTAAACCCAATAGTTACTCTCCTTGTCCCATCACAGTGAGTCTGATTCTAGGCCAGCTTATTCTAAGTTTAAAGTTTTCAAGTCCAAGTTCCAGAATGAATTCTATCATTACCTATGGGACCATAGGAAAATTACTCCTCCACACTGGACTTCAGTTCTTCAGTTTCTTCAGGAAAAAAAAGAAAGAAAAAACACAAACCTTGGACAGAATTTCTCTAATTTCCTTCAGCTATTTAATATGATTATTTGTGATAGTAGGTATATGTATGTGTATAAATGCATATTGTTAGATATCATATTTGCTTAAAGGCAGAACCATTTTTATTAGAAAGCTTGTCTTTGGCACTACATCTGTTTCAACAAAACCTGATTTGTTCACATTAAGGGATTAGTGTTTGATTTCTCTTTATTCACAGAGTGACTTGTAGTTTTTGGGTGAGACATAGCAGAAAGAAACCCCACACTGAAGTCAATCAAAACAATCCTGAAATCACGCTTTGCCACTGATTACCTAAGTACATGGGGGGGATCAGGGACTTGATTTTGAATTTAAATAAAAGTTTAATGCCATGTTAGAAATGATGGCACATGTCACACATGGTTGTCTCACAAATTAATTGCACAAGATAAAAACTTGGGAGAGGTTTTCAGAAAAAGAAGTATTCATAAAGAGCAGATTCTCATGTACGTGGAACATTGATTATAATCTATGAATCAAAATCTCAGATCTGCTGGACACTGTGGCACGCCTGTAATCTCAGCAATTTAGAAGGCTGAAGCAGGAGGATCACAGTTCGAGGTCAAAGGCAACCTGTACAACTTAGAAAGATCCTATCTCTAAATAAAAAGCAGTAAGAAAAGGATGCAGCTCAGTGCTGGAATACTTGCCTAGTATGTGCAAAGCCCTGTGTTCAAGCCCTAAGTACTGAAAAATCAAATTGGTTCAGGTCTACTGGAAAGCAAAGATTTTCTTATTCACACAGATGTAAGTGGCTCAGAGGTCCACCTGAAGATTTACAGATCTATTGAAATAATGCTCATTTTAGATTGCATTGCTAAGTGAAAGACTTGGTAATGAAGAATTGCACAGAGAATTTTTATTATTTAATTAGTATACAGTGAGATTTATCATACAGATGAATTGTGTATTTTGCACTTGTATTCTTTCTCATAACCCCAACATTTCTCCAGCCCCTCCCACTCATCCCCTTTCCTCTCTTGATATATCCCTTATACTCTCAATTCCCAGCACTGCAAAAATGGGAGAAGGGCCTGGCAATCCACTCCCAAGGCAATCCCCAAGCACTCAGCCATTGAAAACCCTACGAGGGTCGCTTTGAGTTGGATACCAACTCCACGGCACCTAACAACAACAACAACAATAATTTTAGGATAAATATAGCATCCTCACGTGAGTGAGAACATGTAATGTTTGTCTTTCTGAGTCTATCTTATTTCACTTAAAATGATGGTCTCCAGTTTCATTGATTTTCCTGTGAATGATATGATTTCATTCTTCTTTATGGCTGAATAATATTCCAGTGTATATATAAACTACATTTTAAAAATTCATTCATCTGTTGATGGACGTCTGAGGTAATTCCATATCCTTGCAATTGTGAACAGTGCTACAGTGAACATGGAAGTGCAGGTGTCTCTATGGCATGATGCCTTGGATTCTTTTGGGTACATGCCCAAGAATAACATAGGTGGATCATATAATTGTTGTTAAGAGTCTAACTCATAGCAACTCTCATGGGGTTTTCCATGGATGATTACTTTAGGATTTTTTTTTTTTTGGAGGTGGGGAGTGGACTACCTCATCCTTCCCCTAGGATCATATAGTAGATCTATGTTTAGTTTTCTAAGGACACACCATACTGATTTCCTTAATGGCTGTATCAGTTTACAGTCCCACCAGCAATGTATAAGAATTCTTTTCCCCCCACATCTTCACCATCATTTGTTGTTGTTTGTTTTACTGATGGTAGCCATTCTGACTGGGATGAGATGGAATCTCAGTGTAGTTTTGATCTACAGTCCCCTGATGGCTAAAGATGTTGAACACTTTTTCATGTGTTTATTGGCTATTTGTATTTCTTCTTTTGAGATCCATGTGTTTAGTTCAACTTCCTACTTCTTGATTGGATTATTTGTTTTTATGGTGTTTAATTTCTTGAGTTCTTTATATATCCTAGATATTAGTCCCCTGTCAGGTGTTGAGTTGGCAAAGATTTTCTCCCATTAGGTGGTGTTTTCTTTTTACTGTAATGATTGTTTCCTTTGCTATGTAGAAACTTTTAAATTTCATCTAGTCCCATTTGCCAATCCTTGCTAATATTTCCTGGGCTATTCACACTTAGATTTTCTTTGCTCTGTACAAACTTATCTATTCACTCATCAATTTTCATGTTCATTCAACCATCCCTTTGTTCAAAGGACATTTATTGTGTTTTTGAATATCTGCTGTAGACGCTAGACTATAAGCTGCAGGAAAATAAGACTTATTTCTGTCTTGTACATTATGTCTACCCTCAGTACCAAGCACAGTGCTTAGTGCTTGGTACTGAGGGTAATACAAGAATTTATTTGCTTAATAAGTGATTACTAAGGAAATGTGGTTAAGTACCATGCTAAGTCTCAAGAATATGAGGAAACATAAATCATAGTTCCTGCACTGCAGAGTTTCATATCTTATGGAAATCTTCATAATAATGAAAAATTTAGGATGAAGCTTACTATGTAAATGATTGCAAAATATTACCTGTGATATTTCAGAAAATCTCACATAGATAAAAATGTAGGTAATTCCCTTTGTATGTATATGTAATGCTCAGGATACTAGGGTTATAAGAATCCTTGGTAGTGGTTGTTTGTAAGTTATTTTTTAGGGCTGTTGGGAAGGGAAATTGCAAGATGGAAAGAAGAAAATGGTGGGTGGTAAGAATTGGCATTTTCAATAGGCAAGTGGCAAAGTCATCCAATGGTGATGTTTTCTGTAATTCTTTGAATATAGAGTTAAATGGACTGGCAGAATTTAGGGAGAGTAAATTATAAGATTTGGAACTGGGCTTAAACTGTAATGGAATTCTTTCTCTCATTTCTCTACCCTTTGCCTAGTTCTAGCACAAAAGCATGGTCGCATATCTGCCAGTGCAGTGTCATCTCCCAAATTGTCAACCTCATCTCCTACACTCTGGCTCTTCTTGAAGAGCCCTTCCTCTACCCAGTTCTGCTAAACTTCTCTGAGCCAACGAGAACTTGGTATTGGGTTATCAGCAACCAATATGATCAAAGACAGATGGTTTGGGATTCAAAGGATATGAGCACCTGCAATATGGGCAAGGCCAGGAAAGACCCAAAGGTAATGGTGAGAGGATGATTTGGCAACAGATCCTTGTGTGTGAGGAAATGAAATGAAATAATGGTGATTATATTTAGTGTAGCTCAGTTGGTAGAGTGCTGCTCCACACTCTCTGAGGACCCGGGTTGGATCCCCAGCACCACAAAAATAGGAGAAGGATGTAGCAACTGGCTCCTGAAGCAATCTCAAAACAATCAGTCATTGAAAACCCTATGAAGGTTGCTATGAATTAGATCTAACTTTACGGCATTGAACAACAACAACATATCTAGTTTAATCTGATGTTGCCTGCATTTCTTCAATGAAAATGTATTCGCCGTGTTAGAAACCTAAATTTTAGTTCAGAGATCTCCTTTGCTATTCTAATTTATACTAGATCATGACTTCTGTCTTCATGCTGTTTGTCATCCCCTTTCCCATCTATGATAATATTCATGGTATGTCTGAAAATGGGGACTAAAATATCAGCAAATTCTTTCAGTTTCATTTTTTATTCCTCATACTGCCTCAATATATTGAAAACTTTTTTCTTGCTGAGAAAATTTCTTATTTTTTTGTCCTGTTTCTTTGCTTTTTATTTGTTTTGTATTTGTCAGTAGTAAATCTATACCCACATCGTTATCATAACTTCCTTCTCTAAAACAGACTTGGAATTGCACAAAACAGTTGGCTGCTGCTTCACTCTAAATTTCAAACCCCTAGACAGAACTTTTGAGTTAGTTAAGATTGCTTCAGCTCTCAACCTCTCCATACTCTTGAATGCCCTTAGAAATTCAGACTTAGAATGAAGTAGTTAATATTTCTTCATAATAGAAGTAAAACAAAAGAGAATATGCATGAGAATTCAAAGAAATGTTGTGGCTGAGGTACAAACAAGAGCATACGCTTAACTGATCTGTTTTCAGCACAGCATAATTTAGACTTGGGCTGAAAATTCATTGTGACTTGCATTTGTCAAAGGCTCTGCCATCAAAGGCTTTCTCACTTCCTCCCATCAGGGACTGGCTAAATCCCAAAACCTGACACACCCATTTGCTGTCTTCAGTTCTTGGCTGGTACTATAATCTTCTGTCTTTAAACAAGCTCTAACTTTAAAGATATTCAGCAAAATAAGAATTCTTTAGCAATTTAAAAACTAGACACTTGATTTCCTTCTCAACATTAAGCACCATTTTCGTCTAGTGAGTTTGTGGCCATGACAGGTGTCAGCAGGCTTCCTTCCTCCTTTGGCCCTTGTTCATTTCCCACTGCAAAGGGAGTTCCAAGTCCCAATCTGCTCTTTTCATCCAATCCTATCTGTCCTTATATCTTATTCTAGGTCATAACAGAAAGGAAAATGAAAGGAGATAATTCATTTTGTCTGTTTCGCCTATGCCTTCAGACCTAAGTACCTTCTCATCAGAAAAGTGTTGCATAATTGGCAAAGTGGGATTTCTACACACTCCCCTCGGTGTTCTTGACTAGATCATACCCTTTCTTTCCTAATCAATAGCTAATTAAATTGTGAGGCTTCTTGATAGCTGCTCTGTACTTTTAGAACATGTCCAAAACTGATTGTCAAAGTTAGTTTCTAGGCAAACACAATTCTCAATGTATTTGTAACTGACAGAACCAGTCTGAAACAGTGGTAGAAGGTTATTTTACCTGCAGATTCAGAGTCACGTGTCTTTGAACACATTTGTTGGGGAATGCAGTGGAGAGTAGAACAGCACAATTATCTGTGATTGAAAAATTCCAGAAGGAGTTTTGCCCGGTAACACGATATGGAATAAGCAAAATTCCATGAAATCAGGTCTATTCCATGTGAAGATGATCCACAAGGAAGTTTGCAGAGTTCGCCCTTCCACTGAGGCAACAAGCACACATAAAGAACACTGGCTTTGCAAACCATCAGCCTTGGCTCAGATATTGATTCTACTTGTTGAGGAAGTTACTCAGTCTGTCTATGCCTTTTCTAAAAATGGAGGATATTTGTATCACTTACGTCATAGGGTGGTTGTGAGCCTTACATGAGTTAATACACAGAATGCACTGAGAACCATGGTTGGCACATGCTGAATGATCTGTGTGTGCTTGTTTACTTTCAGACTTAATTTAAAAGTGTATTAACGGTCAGTTAGTATGTGAAAACATTCTGTAATTAAAATCTAGTAAGTCAACTTTGAATGGGAGAAGGATGTGGCAGTCCACCACCCAAGCAATCCCAAAACAATCAGCCCTTGAAAACTCTGAAGGTCCCTGTGAGTCGGATCCAACTCTCTGGCACCTAACAACAACAAGAAGTCAACTTTGAATTTTACCCAGTATCAGTCAACATTGACTTTTCTCAGTTTTATTCGCTATTTTTTGTCTTGGAATTTAGAATAAAGGCATATCATGCCCTGTGAGGCTCTGGGGTGGGGTTATAAAAGTGTGGAGGGGTCAGGTAGGAGGATTTCCCAGCACCCCATTTCCTCCTGTCAAAATTGTGGACCAGGCTTAGTCTAAGCTTCAGCTCCCAGGGGAGTCCTGGGCTGTCCGAAGCAGGATGTCTATGTCCAGGTGACCTCGGTGGTGGTCTGGAGAGCTGAGATCTGTCTTCCTGTAAGAAACACAGGGGTGCTGGGTCAGAATCATCGGGAGGGTTCTCTCTTCCTCACTAGGTACTTTCACTACAGTCTTTAAAGCTAGGTCACACGGTTTATATTTAGAGGGTTTTCAGAAGATTTATTTCTAAAAGAACCAGGTTCTAAAACCCACTGAGAACAACTGGTCTATGAAGTAGATTTAGACAGACTCCAGCAGCAATGGCTTCTCCTCTCCTGTGTGGTGGGGGTGGTGGTGGTTGTAACAGAACTTGTTAGGTGCCATCAGTCAGATGTGACTCATGGCAGCTCTCCATACAATAGAGTGAAACACTACTCAACACTGTCCCATGCACACAATCTTTTTATGTTTGAGCCCATTGTTAACAGCTACTATGTTTCTTCTCATTTTCAGTCATGTCACGTCAGCAAAGGGAAGTCTTAGGGACTTAACTCCATTCCTGTCATTATGGTTGACTCTACTTTGAGGAAGGAACTCTTCCCCAGTCACTTCTTGGATGCCTTCCAGCCTCAAGGGCTTATTTTCCAGCACTGTATTTGACAGTGCTTCTCTGCTATTCATAGGATTTTCAATAGCTAATTATTTCAGGAGTGGGATTGCCAGGTCCTTCTCCCTAGTCTTTCCAAGTCTGGAAGCTCAGCTGAAACCTGTCCACCATGGGTGGCCCTGCTGCTATCTGAAATATCTGTGGCATAGCTTTCAGCATCTCAGCAATATGTAAGTTCCCACAGTATGACAAGCTGACAGATATGTAGGGGAATAAAAGTAGTAGCCATTATTTATTAAACATCCACTATTGGCTAGATAGGCACTCTACTAAGTGTTCAGACATGTTCGCTGATTTGGTCTTCACAATAATCCTGAGAAGTATTGTCCCAATTTTATTAATAAGAAAATAAATTCCAAAAGGCTGGTAGCTGTCACGAGATGGCGGCCTAGTGAGTGTTGGTCTGCTGCCCAAGCCCGGGCTCCTATGTGCAACAGCCTCACCCTATCACCCACTCTTTCTGTTATTAGGTGCTGTCTAGTCACATCTGACTTACAGCAATCCTCACAGGGTTTTCAGTGGCTGATTGTTTTGGGATTGCTTCAGGAGTGGATTGCCATATCCTTTTCCCATTTTCTGTGGTGCTGGGGATCAAACTGAGATCCTTAGAGAGTACAGAGTAGCACTGTACCAACTGAGCTAAACCCCAGCCCCCTATCACCCATGGGCTACCCATTTATAGATCACTGCTTAGTCAAAGTGCCTTCACCCCTCTCAAGATCAGGAGACCTCTGCATCTCTTTTATGTGCTTTTCTCAACTGCTTGCTAGTAAATTCATGTTTCTTTGAATTGCCTTTGTTGACTCTAAGGCATTAGGTTATTTGATGCTGCTATTCTAATTTATGCTCTTTCAAGTTGCAGTCACAGAGGAAAAAAGACCTTGCAAACCTCATGCATTTCCAGATGAGTTTGTAAGTGGAAGCTCCATCACCCAGTATCTTGGAATAAGGGGGCCTCAGGAAAGAGTCCAGTCTCAGGCCTCTCTTGTCTTCACCGGGACTGTACTGATGTGTCCTCACTGATCAGGGAAGGTAATTGATTCTTCTGTCTTTTGAAAGTTTATTGAGTGCTGTTCGGTACAGAGAGAAGAATCAGAATTGCGTTATCCTCTTATTCATCTCCTTTTAGTAGCAAGATAAACCATACTAGCAGCTTGAAAGAATATAGTAGAATGCATTTAACTCGGTTTTATTTGATTTAACAGACATAAGTAAATGATTAGTCAGGCTTTAAGTATAAAATACTATAGGGTGCATTTACAGCATTGGGTCATGTTTAACCCAGTAACAGGGATAACAGTAATTCAGTGCCATCTTATACTGAGTCATGCACTCAGGGGTGTAACTTTATATATAAGATGTGCACTTAAAAATTGTTGTTGTTGTTGTTAGGTGCTGTCGAGACGGTATCTGACTCACAGAGACCATCTGTACAACAGGTGAAACACTATTGTCAGTGCTTCTCTGCTGTTCATGTGGTTTTCAATGGCAGATTGATTTTTGGGAGTGGGTTGCCAGGTCCTTCTCCCAAGCCTACAGCACCTGGTGTTCCCAGGCGGTCTCCCATCCAAGTACTAACCAGGCCCGACCCTGCTTAGCTTCGGAGATCTGATGGGATCAGATGCCACAGGGCTATGGCTACAGGCACTTAAAAACTAGCAATCATTAAGTCCAAATTACTTTTCCTAAGACAAAACAAGGCATTTTCTAATAGTATTTCCTGGCTTCGTCCCCATGTAAAATTTCTGCAGTGTGTATTTTTATGCCTCTTTCCACCCTAGGATTGTTTATAAGGCAGATAACTGAATTTTCAGATTCTTCTGACTATCTACCTTCTTGACTTCACGCATTATAATGGTGGGACTATTGTAGTAGAAAAAGCAAGGGCTTTGTGGGCCTTAAAGGTAAATGGACAGGATTGAAATCCTAGTTGTAGTTGTGTTTCCTCATCTCTGAAAAAGAGACACAGGAATCTCAATCTTGTGTGGTCATTTTAAGAGTTAAATGGGATGGGGTATGTAGCAGCCTAGATTGGAGTCTGACATATATATGGTGTTTGATATGATGATCTTTTGTTTCCCCATCACTGCCCACCTGCTCTGGCTCTGAGAAAGACCTGAATTTCATAGCTAGTTGACAGTTCAGTTTTCAAAACCGGAGTCCAGACTTCAGGTTCTATGCCTGCTGCTTGCTAGACTTTTGCAGTGTAGAACAAGGTGTTTTGCCTCTTGTGTCTTCAGTTTCTTATTTGTAAAATATTGATAACAATAGTACCCCTCTCCCAGGGTTGTTTCACATGAGATAATACATGTAAATTTTCTAACATATAAGAAGCACGTGGTTCATGGTTGATATTAACATTACTAAAGGAAATATATCACCCCAAATGGCTCTACCTGATAATAGCAACAGTGGTCTCTCATGTGACAAGCTCTTATAGCTTTTATTTGCATTGAATTATATAGTTCATTTAACAACTGGATGAGATTGATATTATTATTTATAAACATCTCCACTTTTTAGATGAAAAAATTAAATCCAAAAAAGTTGAGCTTGCTCAGTGGTCCACAGCAGGGCAATGACAGATATAGGATTTGAATTCCAGCTGTCAGGGTTCAGAGCCCATATTCCTAATTGTTTTCTATATTTGCCTCACAAATCGCTGCAGCTCTGTGAGGGAGACATATACTATTGTTCCTCATTTTGTGATGAGGAAACTGAGAGTCTGCAAGGCCAAGCCTCTTGGTGAAACTTCTTGTCTCAATTCATGAAACAAAAGAGTTAAACCTTCCTTTAGAAAGGAAGAGAATGCCTGCCCCCTTGTTTTCCATGTGTATGGGGAAGAATGGGCAAAGCTGGCTTGCAGTCACGGGTGTGCCTTATCTTAATATTAGCCACAAGGCTCCACAAACTTTGTGGGTTGAAGTGATATAAAGGATGCATAAAGGAAAAAGCCAATGCTGTATTACTCTGCACCCCATCATCATTTAGTTATAAAGGAAAAAAAATTACCTGGTATAAAAATCTCTCAGAGTTTAGCCTCTTTCTCTATAATGCATCTATTTTTTTGAATATTCAAATTATATTTAAAATTTTCCAGTAGTGAATATGCCTGCAGGTGTATCACTGTGGTGTCAGATTCAGTTAGATCTCCAAGGCTAAGCAGGGTCAGGCCTGGTTAGTACTTGGATGGGAGACCACCTGGGAATACCAGGTGCTGTAGGTTTGGGAAAAGGATCCAGCAACCCACTCCCAAAAGACAATCAGCCATTGAAAACCCTATGAATAGCGGAGAAGCAGTAACAATAGTTTCACCTATTGTACATAAGGTTGCTATGAGTTGCATACCGACTTATTGGCACCTAACAACAAATAACAACAACAGTAGTGAGTATATGTATACATGCATATCACTCTGGTGTTTGATCCCATCTGTTCTCTGAAGCTAAGCAGGGCCACGCCTGGTTAGTCCTTGGATGAGAGACCACTTGAGAATACTGGGTGCTGTAGACCTGGGAAAAGGACCTGGCAACCCACTTCCAAAACAATCAGCCATCAAAAACCCTATGAATATCAGAGAAACACTAACAATAGTACTAGATATGGCATAGTGTCAGGTAGTGTTTCATTGTGTTGTACGTAGGGTTGCTATGAGTCCTGTGTGACTCAAAGGCACCTAACAACAAGTAGTGAGTATAATGGATGATGTGTTGCACTTTTCCTATGAATTTATCGCCCTTTAGAAAATAATGTGTTCTTGCTTAAGAACTTTGCCTTAAACAGAATTCTAGCAACACTAACTCATAAAGATTCCTGGATATCAGTAGACTCTAACTTAATATCAGCGTTTCAGAATTCTTTCTTTGCAATAAAGATGTCACCAAATGGTATCCATGAGAGAAGAGCCAAGATAAGCCTGTTATTCTGGCAGCCATCCTAGTGAAGGCATGGCTTCCACAGTGAACTCTTGAACCTGTACATCGATTAGTAGGAAAATCAATTTTTAGCACAACTGGAGTCATTGCCAATGGCATTGCTTTTGGTGAATTAAAGTAGCTTAGAAATGGTGAGAAAATATCATACTCATAGCCTCCTTATCTCACCTTCAGCGTTCTAGTGGTACTGGACAGCTGTAATTCTTTCCGGGCAAAGCACCCTTCATACGCTGCCTCAGTATATTCCATGATTTTGGTTTGGAATGGCCTTGCCAAGTGCAAAATCCAGCTCATATTCATACTGATGTCCTAACCTTCAAATGTTGACTGTTTTGAATGATTCTCAATGGAGATGAGATTGATATCAGTAATTTATATGTTCACATCGTAGACGATACTGATGTTAGCAGAGAGGGACCTGGGGGTTAGTGCAGATCTGGCAGCATAACCTCAGTCTTTGGTTATGTTTATAAAAGAATTTTAAAATAGACTCAAAAGAAGCTTAGAGGATAGTTTATTTAAAGTTAGAGAAGGAGAGAGTGCCCTGAATGCCAGGGCAAGTAGGGGGGGGTAGGTTGGCATGGGGAAAAAGGATACAAAAAGAAAAGAGAGGAAAAAGTTGTACTTTCTGGGATAGAAATCAGAAAGCAGGCATGTCAAGAAGTGAAGATCTGGGGACAACTAAATTTACACATCTAAGTTAGAGGTCAGCAACTGTGCAGGTCCAGCAGTAAGGCTACAGGTACCTCTGAACATCTGCAAACAACTGCAACTGTGGACACTGCCAACATCTCTGGGCACCTGTGAATATCTGTGGTCTTCTGTGGGCATCTGGATACTGTAAAATTCCCTGGACACTGCTTGTGTATCTGGACACTGCTCTGGACATTTACTGAGAACTGTAGACACTGCAGACTAGGGACACTGCTTGCATCTGCAGAGAGCTGCAGACACTGCTGGGAACACCTGTGGAGAGCTGCAGGCATGGCTGAGAACTGTGGACGCTGCCGAGAACCGTGGACACTGCATCAAGAAGTGGGACTTTTGGCAGTCTGAAGTCCCTATCTTATTAAGGGGACAGGTGTTCCTCCTCCCTTTTTGACCTTTTCAAGTGTGTCATGCTTCTTTCACCCTTCAGCTTAGGTTGGCCATCTTTGTCCGTAAAACATGTTTTCCTCTTTATCACAGGAATGGTTTTGATCTCCCATTTTAGCTCAGACATGGAGACACTTTTTGTCTTCAGATGTAAAGTGAGTTCCTGGCTATAGACTGGGCCTTCTTGAATGGTGCTACTGGTTGCAGACCAAGCCATTTGTAAAAAGGCATTATCTACCAGCAGTACTGCTATTTGGAAAGGATGTTATCTACTAGGGAAGAACTGACCATCAGATGAGCCCATTTGTCTCAGAGGAAGCTCACAGTGATACCCATGTCTCAAAAGGTGGGTGGGAAGCAGATGGCTGCAGAGGCCCCTTTATTCCCTTTCTTCCTGCCTGACGTCCCCTATCACAAAATAAATTAGAGGCAGACTGTAAAGGTTTCACATTTAAATTAACAAATAACCACTGGCTATGTAAGGAGGAAACGAATAATTTTTCCATTTACCCTTTTTGGGTTCATTGGGTGGGGCCCTACAAATCAGATGGACAACAGATTACCAAGCAAAAACAGAAATTGGTCAACATGTGCATCATGTGCACGCAAGCACTGGGTTGAGTAACTCAAAAAGATGATTAGAACTTGCGCTTATGTAGCACACTAAGAAAAGAACTACATTTTTAGAGAAATGACAAGAAAGGAAAATAACTTTGAGTTCTCAGGGATTTCTTATAGTGAAATAAATGTGTTCAGAAACTAATGGAAGATAAAGACTAGTTATAAAGTTTGTTATGTACTTTCCTTTGGTGCTGCCTCTGGGTGGAGAAAAGTCTAGCGTTGTCTGCAGTGATTAACTTCTATCCTTCCTGGTAGAGAGAGGAGGGGGATCAAGTTTATAAATGTAGGTCTATCTTTTAGGCAGATAAGAAGACCGGGAACTTTTTCTGTATATGCTTTTTCTCAAATGTCCTCTGTTTAAAATATTCCTCATGGAAAGGTGGCATATTTTAAGGTGGCATGTTCTGTATATATTCTATACATATGGACTTTTGGGTATATATTGTAAACCAGTGACTTTATTGTTGTTGATGTTAGGTGCCATTGATTTGGTATCCAACTCATAGCTACCCTATGTACAACAGGTAAAACACTATTGTCAGTGTTTCTCTGCTAGTCATAGGGTTTTCAATGGCAGATTGATTTTTGGAAGTGGGTTGCCAGTTCCTTCTCCCAAGCTCACAGTATCTGGTGTTCCCAGGGGGTTTCCCATCCAAGTACTAACCAGGCCTGACCCTGCTTAGCTTCCGAGATCTGATGGGATCAGATGCCACAGTGCTATGGCTGAAGGCAGTGACTTTATTAGGTATTGGAAATACAATAGGAACAAGATGTATCCTTTGACTTGGAACACGTTATATAGATTGTCAAGGAAATCAAACATATAAACAACAACAACAAAAAAACACCTCACTAAAATGTAATAAGTGATAATGTCAGGTAAAGCATGATGAACTGTACTGGGCAGATAGAAGAAGAGCCTAAGAAAACTATATGATAGTTTGGCTGGACCATAAAGAAAAAATTAGGTGTTTGCTCTGCAAAAGTGCTGTGCTGAGGACGTCCTAGGGAGAGAAACAGCTTGAGCATCTTGCAATTAGTGGGAGACCAAGGAAAGGATTTTGTTCTGGGAATGATACTTTATACTTCATACTTTATACTTTATGCTCTTCTGTGGACCTGTCCTGTCCATTGCTGTTGTGTGAGACACAAGTCCTCTGATGTTTCTCTATCTTCTAGGTCTTGCATTTCTATCTCTTATTGGCAGAACCTCCACTGCATTTGCAACTATAGCCACAGAGGAGTCTGAAATACGTCTGCTCTTAGCTTTGCATTTCATCCAACACAGTGTGGGAAGAACCTAAGAAGGATTGGAAATGGATGCTATGACTCAATACATAACATCTATGGACTATACAAAAGTCTTTTTATAGGGACAAAGTATCTACTATGAATGGAGAAAAGTGACAGGAAATGCTAAGAGGAGTGGTGCTGGGCCCTGCTTTCAGGGTATTCCCTTTGTCAACACCAGGAAAGATGCTATGAAATAACATTGTGCTAAATAACAGGAGAAATTTCAGTGTTTTCTTTACAGAGAATGGTTCAAACAAAGAAAATGGGTTGGGGGTCATTTGCAAAATTAAATATCTTATCACCACAGCACCAACAAGAACTTCTCATTCTTAAGAACCAGGGATCTAAACACATCTATAGTCCAAGAGACGCTGAGTCTTTAAGAGAAAAAGTATTAGAAAGTGTAATCAATAAGTACTTAATACAATTTGAACTGAAGTCTCCAACTACTTATGGATAAATGTTCCATTTCATGCCAGGAAGCCTGTTTGGCAAACTATACATAGGAAGTAGTGAGAAAACATAAGTCACCTTGAAAGCTGATTGAATATAAGCAATGATTAGTGGCAAATTTGTGGTGCTTTTAATGACCATAGTTAAATAAAATCAAACTGAGCTATAAATTTTGGATGCTCTCCTGAATTGGGTCATGTAAAAGTAAGCTTTATGAAGAAGAAAAATCAATTTAGTAATATTACTATGATCAGACTCATAACTCACAATTTGAAGATTTTTATTTAAATAGAACTTTGACTATCACTTTTGCATATTCACAGGCATTTAATTAGATAGGCAAAGTTGCATAGATATAAAATCAAAGAGTTCAGTCAACAGCCATACATTTTCTTTTGGTTGATTTTATTTCACCCACATCCTCTAAAATCAGCATGAGTTCAATCACTTAAGAGTAAAGATGCTTTAATTATCATTTCAGTGGGAAAAAAAGAGAAGGAAGTGGACCAGCTCAGTTTTCAAAGGCCTACTCGAAATTAGTTGCAAGGTTTCAGGTCCTTTCGAAGTTGGATGTCATCTTATGCTTCCATCAGGATAAACTTAGAGAAACTGTAATCATGTTTTGAGAAATACGCCATTGATGTATTGATTTGAAGATTTATGATAATTGCATGGGCACTATCCCCGAGGCTGTTTTATCCATTTCTATCTAAAGTTTTGAAGTAAACACAATGGTCCTTTATTATACTATTAGCCAGTTTCAGAAAAAAGAAAAAAGTTGTGGAGAGGGAAGGTTTGGGGAGATACACATCTGCAATAAATGCTTCCCCTCCTCCATGGGTAGATTCCACCGTGGGCAAATGCAATACTCTTGGTCCCCCGACTCCCACCCCCATCCCACAGGTTTTTCTAGAGGCTGCTGTGGGCATAGGCACCACAGAAGACCAGATGGTCTGTCACTTTCTTCTGGGGTTAGAGGTGAGAGTTAGGGGCTGCAGAATACAGTCAGCAGGAGGGATCAGAAGGGATTAGGGAATTGAGAGCAGGCTCCCCCACCCTTTGTCCTTTTCTTTAAAACAGGGTGTTACTATGTAGCACGGGCTGGCCTCAAACTAGTGATCCTCCTACATCAGTCTCCTGACTGCTAAGATCACAGGCATGGACCACTACGTCCACCTGACAGCAGGCTTGAGAAAGGGTTGGTAAAGGAATCCCAACATATCCTATTATCATTCTGCATCTGTCAAATGTAGTAAATGCTACAGAGAAAAATTTATTCCTTGTCAGTCTATCAAATGTGATACAAATGATTGACATTTGACTGGGAAATTTTTATTAAATAAGTCTGATCTTACTATGTAGGAAGAGAAGAATTGGGCTGTAATATGTCTTTGAAACAATAAGAAGAATTGTCACATGTGACAGAGAAAATGCTTTTTATCTCTCTAAGCTAAATAACAGTTATCCCCATTTAATTAGTTATGCCTTTTGCCCACAATCTCCACTTCTCAGAGACTGTGCACTTGTTTTCTCCATGCCTGAAATGCTGTTCCCTCAGAAATTTTCTAACTTCTCTCCTGCATACCACTCATCTCTCTTCCCTTACCACCTCAGAAGAATCTTCCCTGCTCTCCTTTTTACTATCCTCCACAGTGATCCCAATTATTTCCTTACTCTGCTTTTATTAAACATATAAAATGGAATGGATCTATCTCTTTGTTTATTTAATGCCTTTCCTTATAATTTCCAAGCCCCATGGAGGTGAGGACTTCATTGTCAGCTTCTACTAAGTCATGCATACTTATTGAATGGTATGAATTTTCACTTAAAGTGTTTTATTCTTGTACATTAACTACCAGGATTCTTGTAGACATCAGGTTTGAGAACCATATCTTAGATAATGTAGCAAGGAGGGCAATGTGTTATACAATTTACTGGCATACTTTAGTCCTTGCAGTCATTCCTGTTGTACTGAAAAAACTCCTCTGTATTGTGGCCTCATCATGGAAATCTATAAAATGGCTGGTTTATGTTTGTGAAGACATAATGTTATCCATACATACTCCTGCTTAGATCCACTGATACCTATTTCAGACATTAAGTATTATCTTTCATGTTTTCTAGAGTCTTTCCTTTCCCAACTCCAAATATTATAAAGCTTCTCCAATTCCAGATTCAATATTGACTATAGTGTTAGATTCTTTCCTTCTTTTATGCTATGGTAGTACCATAAGAGTTCATTCTGTCTTAGCTTAAAATAGAGTTGCACAGAAGATCACAGCAGCAATAAACTTGAAAAGGATTCTAACCATGGCAAAAAGGGAAAAACACAGTTCAGAAGAAACTGCCGAAACAGAAGACAATTTACCCATCCACCGAGATATATTTTTACGATTTTTCTATAGCAGTTGGGGAATCTATTGGTCTGGAAAAATCTATCACCCTACAACAAATGTATCATTCCCAGAGGCAGAAAAGAAGCCTATTTGCATAGATATTTTTAAGATTCCTAAATGCCTTTTTTTCCCATTAGCTCTTTGTAATTTTTCAGAATCATTTCTACTCTGCATTTAGGGACTGAAGACTAGAGTCAATATTTTAGTGGCATTTTGGTGGGAGGGAAAGAAAGCTAGCAACTTAGGTAGAAGTCCTACATTTGAATAATTTGTTCTTCTACTTAAAGCTACATGACCTAAAGTAAGCAATTTAATGTACAGGATGGACACTCTTGTTTGCCACCCAATCAGTTTTTCCCTTCTTCTTGGGCACAGAACTATCTAGCCAGTTAAGAACTGCCATGTGACTAAGTTCCTACTCTACTAGTTTTTTGGGAGGTGCCATAAAAAGTACCATACACTGTCTTAAGCAGAAATTTATTTATTTATTTATTTTCTCACAACCATGGAAGCTAAGAAGTACAAGATCATTTATTTATTTATTTATTTATTTTCTCACAACCATGGAAGCTAAGAAGTACAAGAGGTCAGCAGGGGGCGTTTCTTCTGAGGCCTCTCTCCTTGGTTTGATAATGGCCATCCTCTCCCTGTGTCTGAATTTCCTCCTGCAAGGATACCAGTCCCCAATGACTTCATTTTAGCTTAATTGCCTCCTTCAAGACTCTATCTCCAAATGCAGTCACAGAGTTACTACCTTAGCATAGGAATATTGAGTGGAACACAATCCAACCATATCATTCACCATTCATAAACACAGTGATTAGCAAAACTTCATCTCACTAGCTTAAAAGATACTTGCTCTAGACTTGCATTGTCTTTTTCTTCTCACTTCCTGAAAACATCAATGTCAGGAATCACCTTGAAGGCCACATGTTGGGTGGCATGTTGCCAAGTTGCCTGGGTGGCTAAGATATCTTCCTCAGGCAGCACCTGCTTTCTTACTTTGGAGTATGATATGAAAGAAAAATAGACTTTGTTCGAATATCTCCTTTTTGTCCTTTTATTACAATAATACTTTATTCACCTTAACATATTTAATGTTTTGATCTGAGCTCAACTTTCCTTATTTCAAAAATGAGAATAAGGAACTTGCTTAGAATATTGAGATAAAAAGTATTATCTTTGAGTGAGACTACTCAACACAATGATGAAGCTAAAACCATTATGGTAATGATTTTCTGGCACTACCTGCAGAAAAGCATTGGCAAGATTAGGAAAAGACGTAAGTAGAGACAGAAGGATGGGTAGATTGTAGGGAAAACTTCTATAGCTTCCCATTATTGCCTCAGACTCCTTGTGTCCCACTGCCCCTTGCCCTTTTTAGTGAGACCCCCTTTTTGTGCTGGGTCTCATCAAATAGATGCTGTGAAAGGAACCCAGAGGTTTTCTAGTTCAGTGTCCTGTTGTGTGGTTGGTAAAGCTGAGACTGAGGAAGAAAGGGGAGATGTGATCGCCAGGATTAGTTACTGGTTTGTTGTTAGGTGCTATCCAGTCAGTTTCTAAATCATAGTGACCCTGCGTACAACAGGTGAAACATTATTGTCTGTGCTTCTCTGCTATTGATAGGGTTTTCAGTGGCTGATTGTTTTTTTGGGGAGTGAAATGCTGGTTCCTTCTACCCAGCCTATAGCACCTGCAGGCAGTTAACTGGCTGGAGTCTGGCTCTTGTCATGCTCTGCTTTCTATATTATATCAATAATAATGTCATTCCCAAAGACATTGAGAGTCCCCAGGGTAAGAACTCTCCACCTATAGGAGACAACATGGTTTTACCATTCAATTTCTTCTCTGCCTCTCCTTCCTCCTCCTTTTCCTCCTCCTCCTTCCCTTTCCCCCTCTTCGTCCTCCTGCTCCTCCTTCTTCTTTTTAAATTGTTATCCAAGTTAAACATGGCTTGAGTCTGAAGAGTCAACTAGTTCTACAAAACTAATTATAAACAACAGTAGTTCTGTGCAACCTTCTACTTTATTTCTTTATCCATTATAGCAAGCATTTCCTCTTTTAGTTGATCATTTTGATATTACCTAAGGCTCCACATAACATATTAAATTATTTATTTTTCTAATTTTGGGAATCACGTATTAATTTCCACTTTAAAAGATGAAGTTTTCACTCACTTTTTCTCCTCTTTGCCTCTCACTACACATTCATACCCTTCCTATCTCCATCCTCTCAGAGCACTAACATGGCATTTTGGTTCTAATGCCTTTTAGTAATTGCAGTATTCTGACTGGAGGCACTATACCATGGAGATACAGAGCATGGACTCTGGCCAGATTGCCTGGGTTCATAATCCACCTTTACCACATATTGTCTGAGGGACCTTGGACAAAATGCCAAATTCTATATAGTTCAGTTTTCTTATGTGTAAAATGAGGTAATAATTGTCCACCTCATAAGTTTGAGGATTAACACATTAAGTAATTTAAAGTTTTGTGAGCCCATGAAAGTAATAGGTAAGTATTACCTTTGATTTTTTTCAGAGATGACCACACAGTGTATTTTCTTTTTCTGCAGAATTGTTCTCCTATAACTATTGTTGTTAGGTACCATAGAGATGGTATCCGACTCATAGAGCCCCTCTGAACAACAGGCGAAACACTATTGTCAGTGCTTCTCTGCTATTCATAGGGTTTTCAATGGCAGATTGATTTTTGAGAGTGGGTTGCCAGGTCCTTCTCCCAAGCCTACCATATCTGGTATTCCCAGGTAGTCTCCCATCCAAGTACTAACCAGGCCCCACCCTGTTTCCAAGACCTGGTGGGATCGGATGCCACAGGGCTATGGCTGCAGGCCTCCTATAATTAGTTCTTATTTTTTCACATGAGCAAAGATTTCCAAATTTGCAAAATTGCCTAAATTTCCTCAAAAGATATTCAGAGGTACCAAATAGTCTTTTGCTTTCATCATCCTGAAGAAATCTTTAGATGTTGAAACTACTTCAATATAGACAGTCACTGTCAGTCCATCCTTCAGTTGTAGCTGTCATCCTAAAATCTCTTTTAACTTTCATCATGGCCATTTCTTTAGCTTCTGTCCAGTTTGGATATCCTGTTTCCTCCATCCCATGCTATATATCTTTTTTTTTTTTAAGAAAAAGTACCCAAGAGACAACTGTCTTTAGTCCATTTTCTGTTGCTATAGCAGAATACCACAGCCTGGGTGATTTAAAGAACAGAAATTGATTTGGCTCATAATAAGCTATTGGGTTTTATAGTAGTTTGATAAACAACATTATTGAAATTATTGTCAACTAAGGCTGATGACCCACAGGTGTCTGTCAGCTTGCCATGTTGTGGGGGCTTGTGTGTTACTGTGATGCTGAAAACTATCTCAGATACCAGCAGGGCCACCCATGGTAGACAAGTTTCAGCTGAGCTTCCAGACTAAGACAGACTAGGGGAAAGGATCTTGCAGCCCACTCCCAAAACAATTAGCCATTGAAAACCCTGAAAATATCAGAGAAGCATTGTCAAACAAAGTGCCAGAAATTGAACTAGAAGACATTCAAAAAACAACTAGGGAAGAGTTGCCTCCTCAAAGAGTTGACTTTAATGATGGGAATGGAATAAAGCCCCTGGGACCTCCTATTGCTTATGTGGCATAACTCAAAATGAGAAGAAACATAGTGGGTATAACAATGGACTCAAACGAAGAAATATCGTGTGCATGGCACAGCGTTGTGTTGGTTTCATTCTATTGTATATAGGGTTACTATGAGTCAGATCCAGGTCCACAGCATCTAACAAAAAACAAAGCTGATAAACTTCCACAATGATAGATATTTTCACCTCCTAGTATGGCAATAATGTGGATTTATCTCTTAAAATATCTCTCTGTTACAAGTGATCGAAGTACTTGGTATTACCCTGTTATTATTTAGTGATGGGACTATAGAATTATTTCTTATTTCATATCTTTCTTATTTCATGTCTTTCTCTGCTAAGTTCTGTGAGGTCCATGATTGTGTCTGATTTATCTCTTATCCCTGGTACCTAATATAGTATGAGGATTTAATTAATATTAGTCAAATGAATGAATGAATAAGTAAATAAACAGTCAATGCGTAGATCCCCAGAATGCTTGGGAAAGCTATGCATTACTCTGTCAAAGAAATGTACATGTAAATATGCATAAAAACTGGAATATAAAAGGAGGGAGCTCCTAAGAGTTTGCAGTCTTTTCACTTGTTGTATGGAAAGCTTAGAACACCGGACACCAGAGCCTGAAAAGCCCCTAATTTCTGCTGTGGTATTGTAGGAATTGATGTCTGTATACATTTGGCAAAGCCCAGTGATTTTCCAGGGGACACGTTGTTTGGCTACATGAGTCATTTTCCTCCTCATGCTGTGCATCCTTCTGTATGTTATCGTTTACTCATTTCATAGGCTAAGGGGTAAGCCGGGAACAAGATGAAAAGGACTACAGAGTCATTTTTCTAGGACCCAGAAGGAAGAAATAATGAGCTGGGAAAGTTAACAATGTACAAAAATGGTGAGGCTGTTGGTGATGTGGTGCCTTACACTTAGTGAGTGGAAAGCAGTTGTCCTGGAACAGAGGGAGTAGGGTAAATCTAGGGCATTTGCAGCTATGCAGAAAGTGGAAAGGATGCTTTGATTCTTAATTTTCAAGTAATGCCTCTTTTAGATAGGCTGTTCCCTGTCATTTTGGGGAAACTGAGGCAATTCAGTGGTCAGGTTGAATAAACTTCAAGTTAGTGCTTTATTTATGTATTTATTGTGGTACTGGAGGTTGAACACAGGGCCTTGCACTTGTATGCTTTGCTGTATCACTAAGCTATGTACCCACCCTTTTTTTTACTTTATTGAGACACGGTCTCACTAAATTACACAGATTGCCTCTGGTCTCAAATTTGAGATTCTCCAGCCTCAGCCTCCTGAGTCACTGGGATCACAGGTATGAGCCACCATCCCCAGCCAAGTTAGTGCTTTCTGAAATCGTCTCTTAATTATACAACTTGGAGTGAGTCATTTTGTTCTTTGTTTTATAAGTCTCAATATTACCCAGTTTGTGGTTTGCATTTTATTTCTATTGTTGAGACTCTTATGACTTCTCCATTTTTAAATTATTCAAGTGACTCAGGGTGACAAGGTGAACAACAGAGTAGAGATAAAATGGTTGCATCAATCGGAACAGGAAGACATATGGTCTCTTCCTAATGGCATGACATTGAGCAAAGTACTTCTACTGAGATTATAACCCTATTATTTACCTCACTCCAGTTGAAATGATTCTTGATGCTATAGGCACCCAGACATCTACCAAGTAGCATAGACAGAGCATTCAAACTCATTTGCAATCTAAAGCAGTTGTAAGTCAATAAGAAAACTTTTCTTTTCTCCCCAGACACAAGATGAGTAAGTACATGGAAGTTGTTGGTGTTTTGGCTAACTGTAGGATTAAGTGTGATATTTCATTATGAATGATAGAAATAAAAACCATATTGAAAAGAGTAGCTTTTGATTTCAGGATCAAATTCCCAACCCCAAAAAAGCTTTTGCACATTTTGTTGAGTTTATAAAATGCTTATATTTTATCACTACAAATATTCTACAAATGTTTTACTTAATACTACCTCATTTAAATTCTTTGACCTAGTAACACAATAAATAACAAATTTCTTCATCAGTTAATTTTATGTACAATATCCTATGTTGATGTTGTTAGATACCATTGAGTAAGAATATGTCATGGAGATTTCTTTTAAATGCATCAAATGATTTTCTGTTGCACTGAATGTGCTGATTGAAAGTTAATCTTTCCTCAATAAATAATTATTCTTATGGTCATAATTGCTATAGTGGGCAGTAGGATAGGATACTTCAATTCTATTTCTTTTCTCTCTGTGTAAATCTTTCTAATTAGTTTTGTGTATTTAGGAAAGGTTAGATGAACAAGTTGTTAGGCATGTAAATTAAGAATCAGTAGGATGTAAATTAAGACCCAAAGACCCATTCATACAGAAAAGTGCTTGAGAATGCTGAGTCATTGTGATACCTTTGTTATTTCCCTTGTGATTTTCTAAATCATGTTTTGACATATGAAGTTTGCAGTGGACGTGCATCTATGTAAAACTCTTGTGTGTTTGTGTATATGTACATGTTGTTGTTGTCAGGTACCACCACGTTGCATCTGACTTACAGGGACACTATGTACAACAGAATGAACACTCCCTGATTCTGAGCCAGGCACATGATCTTATTAATGTTTAAGCCCATTGTTGCAGACACTGCATTAGTAAAGCTAATTGAAGGTTTTCCTTTTTTGTTGACCTACCACTCTCCCAAATATGATGTCCTTCTCCAGGGACTGGTTTCTCCTAACTACACATCCAAAATATGTAAGATGCAGTCTAGCCATTCTTGCTTCCAAAGAGCACTCTGGTTGCACTTCTTCTAGGACAGATCTGTTGATTCTTTTGTCAGTCCATGGTATGTTCAATATTCGTCTCTAGCACCATAATTTAAAAGCATTAATTCTTCCCCTATCTCCTTATTCAGAGCTTTTACAACCACATGATGTGACTGAAAATACCATGGCATGAGTCAGGCGCACCTTCATTTTCAATGTGACATCTTTCTTTTACCAACTTGAAAGAGGTCTTTTGCAATAGCTTTCTGAATGCAATGTGTCTTTAGATTTCTTGACTGATGCTTCCACAGGTGCTGATTGTAGAAACAAGTAAAGCAAAATCTTGGACAACCTTAATCTTCTATCCATTTATTATAAAGTTGCTTACTGACCTAGTTGTAAGGATATTTGTTTTGTTGATGTTAGAGCATAATCTATATTGAAGGCTATGTTCTTTGATCTTCATCAATAAATGTTTCAGATACTCTTTACCTTCAGCAAACAGAGTTGTGTCATCTGCATAACACAGTTTGTTAATTAGTCTTCCTCTAGTCATGATGGATGTTCTTCTTCATAAAGTCTAGCTTCTCAGAATATTTGCTCAGTGTAGAGATTGAAGAGGTATGGTTAAAGGATATAGCTTTGATGCACAATTTTCTTGACTTTAAACCAAGCAGTGTTTCCTTGTTCTATTTGAGTGACTGAGTCCTGGTCTATGTACAGATTCCTCATGAGTACAATTAAGGGCTCTGGTATTCCTATTCTTCTCAGTGTTACCCATAATTTGTTATGATCTGTACAGTCAAATGCCTTTGAATAGTGAATAAAATGTAGATAGACATCTTTCTGATATTGTCTGCTTTCAGCTAATATCCATCTGACATCAGCAATGATGTACCTTGTTCCACACCCTTTTCTGAATCCTGCTTGATTTTCCAGCAGTTCCCTGGGTATATATTGCTATAGTCACTTTTGAATGATCTTTAGCAAAATTTTGCTTGCCTGTGATATTACTGATACTGTTCAATAGTTTCCGCATTTGGTTGGATCCCCTTTCTTGGGAATAGGCACAGATATGGATCTCTTCCAGTCAGTTGGCTAGATAGCTGTTTTCCAAACCTCTTGGTATAAACAAGTTAGCACCTCCAGTGCTGCATCTGTTTGTTGAAACATCTCTATTGGTATTCCATCAATTCCTGAAGTCTAATGTTTCACCAGTTTCTTCAAGGCAACTTCTACTTCATCCTTCAGTACCATTGGTTCCTGATCATATGCAGCCTCTTGAAATCATTGGTCATCCACCAATTCTTTTTTGTATAATTACTCTGTGTGTTAATTCCATCTTCTTTTGATGTTTCCTGCATTGTTTAATATTTTTCCTATAGAATCATTCACTGTTGTCACTCAGGGTTTGAATTTTTTCTTCAATTCCTTAAACGAGGAAAACAGAGCCTATTCTTCCCTTTTCATTTTCTAACTCCAGACCTTTGCACATGTGATTATAATATTTGATTTTGACTTCTCAGGCTGCCCTTTGAATTCTTCTTTAGTTCCAACTACTTCCATTATTTTTTTCCTTTTACTTTAGCTGCTGGACATTCAAGGGCAAGTTACAGAGTCTCTCTTAAGTTATAGCTACCCTCAGGGTTTTTCAACGGGTAATTTTTTCAGGATTGTTTCAGGAGTGGACTGCCACATCCTTCTCCCATTTGTGCAGTACCGAGGATTGAACCCCGGTCCTCATAAAGTAGGGAGTAGCACTCTACCATTGGGAGAAGGACCTGGCAACCCCCTCCCAAAAATCCATCTGCCATTGAAAACCCTATGAACAGCAGAGAAACACTGACAAGAGTGTTTCCCCTGTTGTACAGAGGGTCGCTATGAGTCGGATACCGACTTGACGGCACCTAACAACAACAACAACAAGCACTCTACCAACTGAACTAAACCCCAGGCCTATCTATTTATTTATGTGCGTGTTTATGTGCACGTATGTATGTGTATGTGTACATGTATGTATGTGTGTTGGGTTCTAACACGGGATAGTGGAAAGAACGTGCTCATGTAATCATCAAGTAGGTCTTGATGAAACCCTAACAGTTGTCCTGTTAGGACAAATTTCCTTTTTACTTTCAACCTCACTTGCCTTATTAACTAGCATGATTAATTGTCATATTAACCAATGTGAGTAAAAATATTTACTTGATAGCACCTAGGATATTTCCTAACACATATAATTATAAAAATATCAACTCCTTTTCCCTTCTGCATTATAAAATTACACAGTAGAGATTTTTTCACACTTTAGGGTTTTTTTTTTTTTGTCAAGCTACTAGAAATATAGAACTTATTGTAAAGTAAAAGTGGCTGAAAATTTTTTTCACTAATTCAATTATTCTGCCAATTTTCTTTTGTCTGCACTAGTTAAGTCCAGGAATTATAAATACATGGCATATATAGCACCTCCTTTTCTCCCACAATTGGTAATGTTTCTTTTTACTTCTGAGCCTGGATAAAGCATCAGAATCTATCTCAACACAGTGCCAGGTTCGACCACCAATCCACCAGAATTATAGGAGTGAAACCCAAACCTGGGTTTTTTTTGTCACTAGCATGATGATTTCTAAAAAATTAATAATTTTTACTGGCAAAAAGCAGCTCGATTAAGAACCAGGCAGAAGCACTCCCCCTAATATGTTAGTAGGTTGTGATGAGAGAAACCTCTGAATCTGTTTTGGAACAGAAATATTCAATAGCAGAAGGATCACAGTGAAAGTCTAATGAATATTCCTCATTACTCCAGCCAGCATCCTCAGTTACAATGCCAAGAAAATAAGCTTACTTAGCCCTGGCACTGGTGCCAAGTCTATCAGCTATTCTCATCAACCCCAGGTCTAAAGGCAGTCTGCAGGGTAAATGTTTCTTTCAAAATTTAGATAGCTTTCCCTGTTCCTTACTTCAGAAATACATTATTCATCTTTTGATCCAATCTAGTAAGCATGTGTTAGACACTTACTGTGTGTCAAGTGCAATAGATATTCATGCTATTTATAGAAAGCTCTATCAGCTCTCATGGGTGCTTCAGGGCAGGCTGTAGTATACATATGTTAAGATATCACTGTTGTCCACTATGATAGGTTTCATGACAAAGGAAGCTCACATTCATTCATTTTTTCATCTGTAGGTTCATTCCCTTCAAACTCAGTAGGCATGTAGGTAGTCTAATTTTCTAACTGGAGTGAACTTAAAAGTCTAAATCTTAGGCATCACGCACTAGTAATGTGTGTTAGCTAAAAACACATCATCTTCCTCAGCATCCCTGCCTTTGAAAGACAGCCAGCCCTGAGGCTAAACAGACGCTAGGATCTGCAATGTGCCTTTGCAGAAATGAGTTCTGTAGCTCATTCTTTTGGAATAATCTTCAGATTTATTCAGTGAGTCTAATAGTTCCAGAGAATAAACTCAGCACTGAGGAGACAGAAGGAAACAAGATCTAAGACCACCTGAACAGCTCACAGGCCAGCGAGGTAACCAACATGTAAATAAGTAATTGGCATAAAATGGAGTCACCAGTATGCCTTGCCATTTAAATTGATATGGGATGGATGAGCAGACACTCATTAGATTAAAAGATGTGTTGAAGACATTCCAAAAAGCAGCTAACTCAGGAGAAGGAAACAGCACTTCAGCAAGCATTGAAACAATTTATGAAGCAAAAAAAATGCTGGTCTTTGGTAGCTTTTGCATTTCTTGGTGTTTGATAGTAGCAAGCAGTGGCAGCAGACAGGTGAAAGCAGTAGCAAGTGGTGCCCTCTAGAGTTACCGCTTTTGTGAAGGCTTTGGGTACTGGGACCCTTGGTTCTACAAAAGTTACAGCTCTTGTGTAGGCTTCAGAAGTTGGAATTGCTTAGCCCTTGACAGCAGCTGGTATTAGGCTTCTTGGCCTCCGTATTGTGATTCCTCAGCTTTTGACAGCAGCCAATGTTTCAGCTCCTGGGTCTAGGATGTCTGAGACCCCTGACCCTAAAGACTTGACAGTGCTCTGGGATTCTTCCAGTGTCCAGGGTATACAGTTTCTCTTTTGTATCTCTTGACAGCCTTATGACCTTCTTTAGCCTCAGCTATTTATCCTCTCTTGCCTTCGCTCTGCTTCTCTCATCCCTCTTATTCCTGCCTTGGTTGCTCTCTCAAATATTTTAGCAGCCTTTAGCTGCTATGGCTGCCGTCATGGTTGCTGCAATTCTGGAGGATCTTTTTGCCACTACTGCTGCTTCTGCCACTGTCAGTTGCTGATCTTGCTGCTCTCCTTCTTTTATAACTGTCAGTGCAACAAGCTGCTCTGCCACGTATGCATCTTAGTCTACTAACTCCTCAGCTCTGCCTCTTCTTCAGCTGTCAAGAAGCTGGCCACTCTGCCATTTTTGTAGCTAACTGGCTGGCCACTCCTTGCAGCTCCACCTCTGCCATGGCCATTAAAACAGCCAACTCTTCCACCATTTTTCAAGCTCAATGTGCTAGCTGCTCTGCCACCACTCTGCTGTGACTGCCACCACTGTCACTGCTGCTTTGCTGTCTTCACTTCCACTTTCATCACTGCTCTGCTGCTGCTGCTGCATCTTTCTTCATGTTACCAGCTCAGCCTGCTCTATCAAAAGTAAATAAGAAAAGACCACTCTATTGTTGTTGTTAGGTGCTGTCGAGTCGGTATCCAACTCATAGCAACCCTGCATATAACAGGTGAAACACTATTGTTAGTGCTCTCTGCTGTTTGTAGGGTTTTCAATGGCAGATTGATTTTTGGGAGTGGGTTGCCAGGTCCTTCTCCCAAGCCTACAGCACCTGATGTTCCCAAGCGATCTCCCATCTAAGTACTAACTAGGCCTGACTCTGCTTAGCTTCGGAGATCTGTCAGGATTGGATGTCACAGGAGTACCTCTGCAGGCAAGACCACTCTAGAGCTACTTTTTATTGGGCCTAATATTGGGGCTGGGATTTAGCTCAGTTGGTAGAGTGCTGCACTACAGTCTCTGAGGTCCTGAGTTTGATTCCCAGCACCGCAAAAATGGGAGAAGGACGTGGCAACCCATTCCCTAGGCAAAACTGAAACAATCAGCCACTGAAAACCCTATGAGGGTCGCTATGAGTCAGACATGACTCAACAGCACCTAACAACAACAACAATATTGCATCACCAGGAGAGGCACCACAAGAGGGTGTCTCCCAGCTCACTACCAAATAAGCCAAATGGTGTTCTGATATAGCCAGAAAATAGGGTGTTTACACCAATCACAGCAAACTTTTTCATGCAAATAAAGGTTTGTGTTTACTAATCATGACAGTGTCCTTTGGACCAGTCACAGCAGTCTGCCTGCTAGGCCACTAGGAGAAGTGATCCCCCTGCCACCTAGGTGAAAATGATGGCAGGGCCATCTGGCTTTCACTGACACTTGTGATAACAAAAAGTCTAGCACGAACTGTTTCAAGCCATTGTGGGTGGAGCTTCATCTTCAGGAGGCAGACCACACAGCTGTGATCATTGTGTAGTTTCCTAAAAGCATTTGTGGCGTGAGTGTTCAAAACTATAACGGTGGTTTCCCTGCTGCTTGACTGACAGTTTTGTTGCTCAAGGCAGCTGTGGCAGCAAGGGAGAGACCAACAGCTGCCAACTAAGAAGTCAAATTTCCCCCTTCCCTTTATTTTTGCTTATTTACAGTAAAATAAACCTCAGCAGGAGTGCTTAAAATATGAATTTATCCTTTACTGGTGATTTTAACTGATTTGAACAGCATTCAATGGTGTTTAATACCTGCCCAGTGTCCCAGGGAGAGGTAGGTCACCCTCATCTGTCTCATTACCACCTGTTTGGCTAATTGCAAATAGAGTATTCAAGGACAAACTTTTGTAACCACTACAGAAAGCTTAAACAAATATATTGGAGCTAAGTTCTAAAGCAGTGTTTCAAAATGTTCTGAGCAACTTCAGGGTCATGGGTGATATATGGTTTCACAGTAATTTGCTGAGTCATTTATTCATTCAACAGTCATTTATTGAAGACCTACTTTATATTGGGCTTTGAGTAATATAAATGGTGGAGATATAGTGATTGGAATTTACTCTGGCAAAGGCCAGATGGAGAATCCTCTGTCTCCGGAGATACACTTTTTATATTACTTTGAAAATAATAGTAAGCAAGAGTTCATTTTGGATTGTGTGCGATTGCTATAATATTTTTAAAAACATCTCTCTTATACTTTTTATTCACACTTCCTATTCCAGGCAATTTTAATACTAGAAGAAATGTCCCCATGATGTATTTTGCACATTTATCAAAGAACAGATTGTAGCAAAAGGCTGCTTCTGTGACAATAGCTTTGATTAACACCTATCAAAATAGAACCATCATTTGCTCACTTAAGCATTTGTTAAATAACCCAATCTGCTGCTGAATTGGAAGCCAGATGCCTCTATTTCCATACTGCACGCATGCTGAGAGGGCAGTTGCCACCTCCCTCTTCTGCCCCCAGCTGCGAGTGACCTTGCCCACAGGATGTCTCCAGCCTGTTCCAGCTTGAAGTTCTAGGTTTCTATAAATTTAGGTGCTATTCTTCAGAGTGACCCATGGTATTTCAGCTGTACCATTCCATGAATCCCACAAGTGTACGTTCCAGTAGTGATAACCACCAGAATGTACCCATTAGGAGCGATTCTGATAATTGTTCATCAATCCAGACTAACAGCAGTGCCATCTGCAAAACAGAATGAAAATCAGGATTCTACACAATCCCATGGCAAATTGCGTCAACCACTGGGCAGCCTTGGGGCTAGGACTTACCAGTAATATTCATTTTTAGGAGAGCTGTACTTATTAGAATCTGCTTTCTTGTACTTGGCTAAATTCTGCACTGTAATTTTTATCCTGGTTTGGCTTTCTGAAGCTAAAGAGAATAAGTTATGATGAGTAAATGACAGTCCTCTCTTGTCTGTATCGTGTCTTCTTTTTCCTCAATTAAGTGACTAGATTTCCTGCTGATTTTCCAGTGACACCATTGCCAAACCCCTCATTATGCTGAACGCTTTCTTCCTGACTCAGTCTCATTCTTCAGTGTTCTTCTTTAAAATGTGATACCAAGGACTGAATTGAATACAGAATTCTGAAGGAAATTTGATCAATATAAATTATATGGTAACATTAATTCCTGAGCACTCTTTTCCTAAAATTTATACTATTATTTGTTGTTTTTTTTTAAAGAGGGCTGGGATTTAGCTCAGTTGGTAGAGTGCTGCGCTGCAGTCTCTGAGGTCCCGAGTTCAATTTCCTGCACCGCAAAAATGGGAGAAGGACCTGGCAATCCACTCCCAAGGCAATCCCGAAACAGTCAGCCATTGAAAACCCTATGAGGCTCGCTATGAGTGGGATAACGACTCGATGGCACCTAACAACAACATTTGTTTTTTTATCTGGTTGTCCTATTAACAAATTGTAATAATGAATGTTCTTGTCTTTATGCCTTTGCACTTGGTATTCTGTCTTGGGAAAGTGCTCTCAGATTTCATGGCCTCTATCCTCACTTCATTCTAATAGTTGCTCTAATAGCAACTCCTTAGCCACCACCACTGAAATGGCATCTCCCTTTCCTCTCCCTCACCTCACATGGCTTTATTATTTGTATTTAAATGATTGTCATCTGATAATTATTATATGGATATATTGTCTGTCTTCACAAAATATATATTCCCTGAGGCTATTAATTGTTTTGTTTTCTACTGCATCACTTTGGCACATGGAATATAGAAGATACTCAATAAATAATTGTTGACTTGATGAAAATTAAGTGGGCAATGTATTGCAGTTTCTAGAATCTTTTCACATGAAATGGCCTTTCTGCACGTGGCAACTATTTTTATTAAAATATATCAATTTATTGTCAAATATAATACAAATAAACAAAAATTCTACTTGAATTTTCTTATGTGTACATAATATTTTGACACATAATTCTCTAG
>VMDO01012581.1:19184-61773 GCA_007922755.1 Pedetes capensis | reverse complement strand
TGTTTCCCCCCTCCCCCCTTCCTATCTAAGTTTCCCATCCAAGTCTTCTCTATCTTTTACTATATAGTATTTTTCTATATGTCCTTGGGTTCCATTTCTGTTTAAGATAGAAACTTTTCCTGTAGTGGTCTTTGTTTCTATCTTGTTAGAACAATTACATGTGATTTTTAGTCCATTTGTATTGACCTCATTCTTATCTCCCCTCCCCCCCTTTTAATGTGATCTGACCTTTGAGTAGGATTTTTCCTTCTTGTAATTTTGAGTCAGCTCTCTCATATGTATTTACTCAGTTCTTTAAAAATAAGACATGACCCCCCATGAAACATACTGTGTGCTTGTTTTTGTTGTTGTTAGGTGTGGTTGAGTTGGGTCTGACTCATAGCAACCCTGTGTACAACAGATGAAACACTCCCCCACACTGTATTGTGCCTGGCACTATGTCAGTGCTTCTCTGCTATTCATAGGGTTTTCAATGGCTAATGGTTCTTTGGGAATGGGTTGAAAGGTCCTTTTTCCAAGCCTACAGCACATGGTTTTCCCAGGCAGTCTTCTATCCAAGTACTAATCAGGCCCAACCCTATTTAGCTTCTGAGATCTGACAGGATCAGAAGCCAGGGTGGTAAAGCTTCAGGTTCCTGAAACAATCCTGAAACAGTCAGCCATTGAAAACCCTATGAGGGCTGCTATGAGTGGGACCCAACTAGACAGCACCTAACAACAACAACAATGCTATGTGCCAGGCTCTAGGAACACTAAAAGGACAAAGTTTAAAGTTATGTTTGTCAGCACAGGGCCAAGGCTTAGAACACTGAGCTGAAATATGATGATAGAGACACACTTGGGAGCTGTGATAACTCAGGGAAACGACACAGTGGGGTCAGCAGAGTTGGGTTTAAGGTAATCAGATGGGCATAACATTTAACACTAGTTTCCTCATTCTTCATTTAATAGGTTAAACTATCAATTCCTTCCTGAGAATATCGTTGCCTGTACCATTACATAATTTTATCAGTTTGATAGGGCTGCCATACCAAAGTGCCAAAGACTGGGTGGCTAGAACAACAGAAATGTATTTTATCACAGTGTGAAGACTAGAAGCCCCAAGTCATGGAATCAAAGGGGTTTGTTCTTTGTGTGGACTTTGAGGAAGGTGTTTGCTGCAGACCTCTCTCACTGATTTGTAAATGGCTATCTTCTCCCGGGGTTCCTCCACATTTCTTTTCTCCATACAGATAATTTTGTCCAAAATTTATGTTTTCAGAACACCATCATACTGGATTAGGGTTCACCCTAATGACCTCACTTTAATTTGATTGCCTGTATAAAGACTATTCCAAACAACATCACATTCTGAGGTACAAAGGGCTAGCATTTCAACATGTGAATTTGGAAAGAACAAAATTAACTCATAACTGTAATGTAAGTATGTCTCTGAGAAAGTTTTGTGCAATATGGCATCCAGCCCTGAATATTGATCAAGTAGTTGCTATATTTAAGGTTCTAAGGTCAGCTTTGAGAGAGGGCCCAGAGATGGCCCCACAGAGTGACACAACTTAGCTTAGGTCAAGTGCTGAAGAGATGGCAAGAGTATGGTCCATAACCCAGGTCCTCCCACACAGTATGAGTCTCTGATGTCATGTCATCATGATTGTTCAAGCACTCACCCTACTTCAAGATCTGGACTTATAAAGAAAATATAACTAGCTACCATGATGCATGCCTGCAATCCTTACTACTCTGGAGACTTGGGGTTGTACAACTTTGTAAGACCCTGTCTCAAAATAAAAAAATTTTAAAAATGGGCTAAGCTTACAGCTCAGTGATAAAGCACTTACCTACCTAGCATGCACAAAGCCCAGAGTTCAACTTTTCATTAATGCCAAAAAAAAAAAAAAAAGAAAGAAAGAAAAAAGAAAAAGAAAAAAAGAAAAAAGAAAAGTACACAAAGATCAGGAGATGCAACTGCTACTGAATTCCTGATTGCCTGTCCTCTCTGCTTTCTGGCTATGGGGGAGTAAGATTTTCCTTGTGGTCTATGACCCTGACTACATGAAAGTGATTCTGGGGAGATCTGGTGACTAAAACTCCATCCTAGCAGCAGTAGCTCTTCTCTTATGAGTTGTTGTTGTTGTTGTTGTTGTTGTTGTTGTTGTTGTTGTTGTTGTTAGGTGCTGTTGAGTTGGGTGCAACTCATAGCAACCCTCATAGGATTTTCAACAGCTAATTGTTTCAGGATTGTTTTTGGGAGTGGACTGTCACATCCTTCTTTCATTTTTGTGGTGCTGGGAATTGAATCCATGGTCTCAGAAAGTGTGGAGCAGCACTCTACCAACTGAGTTCAACCTCAGCCCTCTCTGATGAGTACATGTCCCCAAATGTGCAAAATGCCAGAAGAGAGTATCAGTTACATGTCAATATGTGAACATTATACCTAACTCTCCTCCCTACGGGAGAAGGACTTGGCAACCCACTGCCAAAAATCCATCCGTCATTGAAAACCCTATGAACAGCAGAGAAGCACTGACAATGTGTTTCGCCTATTGTAAGTAGGGTCGTTATGAGTTGGATACTGACTTGACGGCACCTAACAACAACTCCTCCCTACAAAGCAGCCTAAAGGCCAATAATATTGACTGAGTCCTAAATGCTTATTACAACTGTCTGGAGCTGAACTTTTTTTTCTTCCTTCTTTCTATAAATAAAGAGATCTGTTATGTAAAGTAGTCCAGATCTGATATAAACACAGCATATCCACACTAACTTGGGTTTGAAATCTGTAAATATTGGTTATCCTTGATCACAAGATGACTAGACTACCACCCACTCTAGAAATTACAAGGCTCTGTCTTGCTCTTTGGCATTGAGGACATGGACTATGTGTCCCTAAAACTCATTGCAGTGCTGGGGTCTTAAGCTTTACATGGAGCCTTCCTTCTTGAGCCCAGCTGACCCCCAGGACAGAGAGAGTGGTGGGAGGCAGTCAGGGGTGATATGGGGCTAACTGCCAACAGCATTATTAGGAATTCATGGCAGCCCTTGGCCTCAACAACAGGTGCCTCTGAACTGCCTTATTTGGTTAATGTCAGTTTCCTGTAAAATCTTCCCTTTCTTTCAGACCTGAAACCTAATGATACCTATAGATGTGTGTCTCCTTGGATTGGGACATATGTCTAAATGTGGTGACTCTCTAGTTATGGTTGGCAAGATATATCTGTCTGGATCATAGAAAGCAAGAGGAAAGGCCACTACTAGGATGATCCACCAATAAATGAGGTCTCATTTCTCTTTTTCTAACCAGTCATCTCTTGCCCATGCTGATGTGAGGCCCCATGAGGATCAGCTCCTTCCATGTATCCTCCTAGTTTTCCCCAAACACTCTCAGTGTGATATTTATTGAAGTCCTTCCTTTCCCTGTGCTCAGGTCTCTTCAACCTCATTCTGAAAGCCATCATAATCATATATGCCCAAATGGGAAATTCACATTCCTGAAGAGTGTCACTCTTTACTATCTTTGTCAATGAAATTCTGCCTTCCTGCCTTTCTTCTCCCAGAACTCCCACCATCTGTTTCTCCCAAATTGTCATCAGTCTTCCTCCTGATCCTATTCCTTACACTCTCATACACACAACTTTCTCTGGCCAGGGTGTGTTTTGCTCCTATGGTTCAAGTACGAATGGATGTTGACTCTAGCCTCCCATTATGGCATCCTGAAGCTCTACATGGGAATTGTGGTGAGTTTGTCTCCCTCATATTCATACACTCACTCAAAGAACACACTTGTATTCCACTCCCTAACACAGTAGCCATCAGATGAAATCACATAGAGTAATACTCTTAAACCATTCCTGTGAGAGTAGGTTCCTCACAGTCAATGGAACAGGTACCAGGGGGTGGTACAGCCTGTAATCCTAGCATTTAGGAATCTGAGGTCAGAGGATCAATATGATTTCCAGGCCATCCTGGGCTAACAGTGAGATTTTGCCTCAAAATACCAAATAAATAAATATATAAATGAATAAATACATAAATAAATACATAAACACAAAAAAATAATAAAAAATAAAATGAAATAAAAAGGAAATGGGACAAGGAGGATCCAGTATCGAGGATTGAGCCACACTGTGCCCATCATCCAAGGCAGAGAGCATCACAGTGGGTGCCCAGGTGATGAGTACCCTACTCTTCATCACAGTGGACTAAAGGAGTCATTAATCTCACCATATAGTAGGACTGACTGTCCATGGCTGTGCTGGGCAATGGCAGCTTTGGTGGCAGGGAGAACTTCCCAAGATGTTGGTAAATCAAGCTCTGGTGTAGAGCCCAAGCTTTCTGCATTGACTTGAGTGACGCATGCAGTGAAATGGACACAAGTTCTCCATCTTACAGCCAAACTTGCCACACCATCACTTCCCATTGGGATTGTTTTATGTCAGCAACACATGCTCAACAAAAGTTTGTTTAAAGAAATCAAATGGAACCCCTGATGTTGCTCCCTTAGAAGTCACACTCTGGTTCAGTAGGCTTTATATTATCAGGAACTTTTATTTTTTCAGAAGGGACCCTTCATGGCTCTCCATCCTAGATCAACTCTCAGAACAATAGTGTTCCTGTTCTTTGTTCTCCAAAAACTGATGCCTTCTGACTTAACAAAAGATGATTCTCATGACAACCTCCTAATATTCAAACCAATGACTACTATGAGAAATACATTTAATATTATCTTCAAGTTTGTGAGAAAATAAGCATCACTCTACAAATGCTGGCTTTAGAGCCTTGATTGACTTCAGTGCATCTGCCTTCTAAAGTGAGGAAATCCCATCAGAATATTTAAAGACACAGAAGAAAGTTGAGTCTTAACAGAAAAGATCTTCTGGGGAATTGAGGGGATCAACTTCCCCCTGTGAGAGGGGGCAGAAATGGTAGCAGCTCATCCATTAGGACTCCCCTCTGGAGATCTTTAATGACTCTGGACACCAACATGAAGTGTGCCTTCAGATGCCAAGGCAGCATCCAGTTGAATAAATCAGTGACAACATCTCAGTTGCAGGCACCTTGGTCTTACTATGTCATGTGGCCTCATGAGAGGCAGGTCGGGCAATGTGGATGCCCACCACCATTCAAAGCAGGATTCTGACCCCAGCCCCAGGCCATGCTCTATTTTCCAGAGCTACTGACCCCTGATCCCTAGAACAGGTGGAAGCCTGGTTGCTCCTCACATCTTCTAAAGGCCTGAGGGTCACAAGAATTGTAAGACAGAAGTGGCATGTGCATCAGAGTTGCCTATATCCACCACACAGAGATTCTCTATCCAGAGTCAAATGTTTCTCCAGGTCTGACCTCCTTATCACCAGTCTGTTGTGCCTCCTGTCCCTTTGGAATTCCTAGTCCTACCTCCAGGCTGTCCAGTACATGAGCAAACTTGCTTTTTGCATGAGAAGAATGTCTTTCATCAGAATGACACCATCTATAGGCTGAGCTCAGATGGCTACTTGGTCAATAATGCCTGTCAAATTGCCCATGAACACAAAGGTTTTGTCTTTTTTTTCCTTTACCAGATTCAGTTCAAATGAACTGGCCATGAACTCTCAGGTAAAACTAGATTTTCTAGTACTCATGACGGAATTGGGATACACTCAGGCTGAATGCTTCCCTAGTACAAACTAGAGACCTGAGATGTTAGAATGTAAGGAATCATGCAGGTAGTTACCAATGCCATCAAATTGGTGGAGCTGTGGTAAACCCATTTCAGCAGCTCAAGTAAATCTTCCACAGGGCTGTGTTCCTAGGGAGGCCTGACCTGCATTTGGAGGGCACTAGACTCTAAGCCCTGACCCACACATCTATTGTAACACATCTTGAATCCTATAGGCCATCCAGATTGTTGCAGAAGGCATGTGGGCCTACAAGGGCTTGCTGTAGCTCTCTGCTCTGCCTGGTAACTATCGTCCTGGGACAGATCAAGTGATAAAGTGGAAGAAGGCTCATCTGCAGGACAAGGGAGAGCTGGAGAAGATCAGAAGGAAGAGGCATTTGGATTTCTTGGACATCCCCCTGTTTGCTACAGCAAGTGTATATGGGAGAGGTCTGAGGCTTTGTCCAGAAGCCTAGAAAAAGGGACAATCCTTGTTCTTTTACTGGTTGCCTCCTCCAGATGGGGAATGGGAGCAGTTTGTTTGACAAGGACCTGTGTGCTGAGATGGACACGTTCATGTGCAGGGGGCCATGACATCACAGTCAGTGGCATGTCCTAGATCTTCTATTGCCCGGCCATGCACCCTGAGCACCGGCAGAAATACAGGGAAGAGGGCCAGGGCCTTCTGGGAAATGGAACCTGCATCACTTTGTGAGTGAGAGCTTAAGGGGAGATAGACCTTTGCCTCTCTAGGGAACCCTTACCAGAACCCTTGGCCTTCCTAGGCCCTTCATACCCCTCAGGGTGGGCCAGATCAGATGCCCTACACCACCTACACACATGTGCATCAAGGAGGCCCTGAGTCTCTATCTACCAGTATCAATTGTGGGAAGAGACTTGAGCAAACCTGTCGTCTACCCTGATAGATGCTCCTTACCCAAAGGTATAAGCTTCCCAGGCTCATTTACCTGAGCATTCACCATGGACAAGGGAGGATGGGAAATCCACATGTGCTTCAGCAGTTCTGAACTTCTTTGGATCTCCCTTTCCTCCTCAGTAAACTAGTGCTTGTTTTCTACTTAGAATGATGTGTATAAAATGGTGGCACATAGATGGACCACAGCAAAAGTTCAATAAAGATGAATTGCCCTTCAGCACTAAAGAATTTTTTCTATTATGGGATATTGGCCTAAATGACCTATAAGATTCATTTCAATATTATAATTTCACAGCAATATAACTGTAAGCTCATTCATTCTCCAAGGTTAACATTCATTTACCTTTGAATCCATGGTTCCATGACTCCAGTTCCTTCCATTTTTGTTATGCAGATACTTTTTATTCTAACACTCCAGGTTTTGACTCCTGACTCAAAGATTAAAGTACAGAAAGACCAATTCTAAGACCAATTTTAAATGTTCACTGTACACTTAAAGTAACCTTTATATTTAATAGAATGTGTGGATAACTCCGTTGTGATATATGCAAATGGTAATATAACAGTTAACTTGATAATGACTCAATCCTCGGAATATTCTCCACATGGATATTCATCCATAGTCTCTGGAGGTGGTTTCAGTACTTGGACTCTAAAATTATTTCCTAAGATGTTGAAAGATTCAGATTGGGGCCAGAGATATGTGGTTCTTTCCTTGGGTCAAGGCAATAAGTGAGACGAGATCTGGGAGTCTTGTGTCATGAGTCATATTGCAACAGTCTCTGAAGAGGCCACAGGTTGATGGCAGGGACCCATCAATGGCTAGATATGAGTGCTCAGCCATGGTAGAAGGACACCATTGCCTAATGTGCTATTGGGTCTGACTTCTGCCCTGTCACATCCAAGCTGTATGATCACAGAAATGTCACTCAGTATCTCTGTTGAAATATAAAGCTATTAGTGCACTCTTTTGAAGGTACTTGTGAATATTGAGTGAATTAATTTATGTTCAAAGAGATAACAAGCATTTTATGAATGTGAGAGGTCACATGAGTGGCTAAAAACAGTAGCCTCCAAAACTGTTAGTCACCATTGTGACAAAATTCAACAGAACTACTTAAGGAGAAAGGACAGGTTTGATTGCCTGAGAGTTTAGAGAATCTCAGTGCATAATGGCAGGGAAGCATGGTAGGGCAGCTGATATTGGGGTCCCTGGTGGAGAACTTCATGTCATGGCATCAAGAAGCAGAGAGTAACTGGAGCTGGGGGCTCATGTAAAACCTCCAAAGGCCTCTCTCAGTGGCCTATTTCTTCCAGGTAGGTCCCAATTCCCAAAGATCCGTGGCCTCTCATTACAGGGCCACAGTCTGTGTACCTGGTGTTCAAGCACGTAACCTTTGAGGGAAATTTTGTATTGAAGCTATTACATTCCACTCCTGGCCCCAAAAGGTTTATGGCCATCTATCTCATAATGCAAAATGTACTCAATCAACTTCAAGAGTCCCTGAAGTCTGGAGAGTCCCAACACTGTTCAAATGTCCAAACCCAAAGTATTTACTGAGATTCAAGGCAAACTTAAGTGTGAGCCCATGTGAAAACCAAACCAACCCCCAAACAGCAACAACAACAAAACAAAACAACAACAAGAAAGAAAACTAGTTACATACTTCCAATATGCAATTGTACAGAGTAAACATTCCAGTTCCAAATGGGAGGAATGGGTGTGTAGCAAGGAAAGATCATACCAAAGCAGGATCAATACTCAGCAAGACACACATCCTGTGGCTCCATATGTAGCATGTAATATATGCAGTAGCATCATCTGGGTTCAAACAGGTGTGGGCAGCTCTTTCCCTATGTCATTTGCAGGCCACATGGCCCTCTTGGGTTTCTCCACTCATTTCTGGCAGCGTTACTTGGTAGATATTTCACATTTCTGGCATCCCCAACATCCTTGGGTTTCCACTGCAGCTTAGGCTCCACTCTCAAAACTTTATGCACCTGAACTTCAGGGTCTCTCTGCAGGGAACCTGACCTTGCTAGGCATTGCTTGGCCTTGCAGGCTAATCTCTGAATCCTTGGTGGTAGCCTCCATGATCCTGTAACTCTGACATTCCACATCCCAGCATCAAGCAAATGACATCGAATTCTGCTGCCAGCTTGAATGACAGAACCAGTCAGGGTAGTGGTTCCTCTGAGCTGGGAAACCACTTCTCTGAGTGGCCCCTTTCTGGCAGGGTGCCCTTTTGGTTGTCTCTTCTTAAAGAAAAGTCTTTCAAGTGGGTTTCTAGTTTCACTCCCTGGGGCTTTTGATGTAGCGGAGGGGGCTGGCCAATTCCTGCTTTCCCATCAGAGCATTCCTCCTATTGTTCCAGCACAAAGTGCTTGACTTCTCTTTAAGGAAGTTCTTCTCTTGAACAGTTATGGTCTCCTTGCCTGCACTTGCCTTCTTTGCAACTTTAAATTCCAAGCTTTTCTGGCCAGACTGCACACTTTTCAAATATTTGTGTTCTGTTTTTTCTTCTTTTTTTTTTTCTCATCATAAATTTCACAAAAGCAGCCAACAGTAACTATACCACATCCTCAGTATTATGCTGTCTTGATATTTCTTCCATGAAGTTAATTAACCCATTAATTTTGAATTGAGCTGCCCTCAAATCTTTAGGACACAGTAAACTATGATATGAAAAAGAAAAACCTAATTTGATATGAGAAAGAAAAACCTAATTAAACCACACCAGGCCCCGGCTCCTTTAAGACTCAGGAGTTCACACTCTTTACTCCCCTGATCACTCCATTATCTAAGGGAATTCCAGGAACTCCTCTCTCTGAACACAGAGGCACTGCAATAAATTCCTCCCCAAATGGACAGAGCCCCTGGTATCTAGAAGTTGTTTCTTCAAAGATTTGTAGTTAAAGACTTTCTGCTTTCTGCTTGAATCGCTCTGTAACATCTACAGACTGTTTAATTAACCAATCAAAGAGAAACACACAGATCCCATTATCTACTAATCTTTAAGCCCTACTTAAGGGACAGGAGAAAATAACTCTTCAATCATGGTTATTTTGGGACTAGATACTGCTTCTGAACTCTCACCAGAATCAACCACAATGAGTTTATCTTCACATTCTTCCAAACTCTCCTGGAAACCATCCAAAGCCTAAGAAACACATGGTCAGGTTTCAGCATGCCAACGACCCTATTCTTCAGTGCCAATTTGTGTTAGCTCTATTTCTCGTGGCTGTAACCAAATACTTAACAGAAAACCTTAAGGAGGAAGGACAGGTTTATTTGGTTTATAGCTAGAAGATCTAAGTCCACAACAACAGGGGGGCATGGCAGAGCAGCTAGTGGAAGGGTCTGTGGCAAAGAACTTCACATCATGGCATTAGGAAGCAGAGGGAGTAACCAGAACTTGGGGCCCATGAAAAAGCTCCAAAGGCCTGCCCCCAGCAACCCATTTCTTCCAGCTAAGTCCCACATTCTTTTCTTTTAATTTTTCTAATTGGAAATTTTTAATGTACAACTTAATGTGTTTCATTCTGACATGCATTTCATTGTGATAGTTCCATATATGTGTTTCATTGTACATTGCACAGATAACTTCCCCCTTACCCTCTCATACCCCTCCTCCCCCATCTCCCACCCCCCAACAATGGCCTCCCTTCTACTTGTATGTCTTTTTATGGGAATATTTATCTATACAAGAGCATCTCAATTTTGATTTAAGTCCACAGTTTTTTCTATAGTGATCTATCTTTTTATATTGTCAGCAGTATTACATGAGTAATCTAGCCTATTTGCATTATTACCATTTTTGGTATTATTGGTATTATTATTATTATTTCCTGAACTACTAAAGTTGGGCTGCTGGGTCCTTCTTCCACTTGCATGCTTTGCAAGTGCTGGACTACTGAGCTGCCACCTCCAGCCCATTTATTTACTTTTTGAGACAGGGTCTCACTAAATTACTCAGACTGCCTCTGGTTTCAAACTTGCAATCCTCTTGCCTCTGCCTCCCCAGCTGCTGGGATTACAGGCATGCACCACCAGGCCCGGCTATCATTGCTAGCATTATATTAAATAAAGAGTCATCAGTGATTTTAAAAATTGGAGCTTAGATTTTGAGATGATGACCTTGAATCTGACATTTACTTGCTTTGTGACTTTGAGAAAATCAACTTCCATCTCTGGGTATTAGTCCCCTCATCTATAAAATGAGGTTAGTGTCATCTGGTAACTGAGGAACTTTCAGGCTTTGCAAAGAGAAGCATTACACGAACATGGAGGAAGCAGTTTGTGATGCTTTTTCACAAGCCACTACCATGCAAGGAATGAAGACAAGGGATATTTCCTTTCTTAGCCTCACATCCACCTGCTGTGCCAGAAATGGTGGCACAGAACATCTCCAGCTGAAAGTAAACATGGGAGATCTGTGTTCTTCAGGTAGAAAGAGGAGAAAATATTTTGGCTTTAAATACTTGTGTCTGGGATATTCAGGTTTTGGAGAGTAATAAAGGTAAATGAGAAATGTAAAATTGCCTCACTGTCAAACTCAGCTTTACCAAAAGTCAGAAATTAAGAAGGGCTTGGAATGGATCTACCCATGGGAAATCACTCTTCACATTGCTGCTCTGGGAATAGACTAACCCTACTTCTATCTTTGTTTTGCAAATATAATAAACAAAGATGCCTGTAGGAATGAATATATTAATTTCCTTTTAAAATCGTGGCACCTGAAACTGAATTTAATTTATCCATGGTGATGCTCTAACCAGTCCCAAGTTTGCTTAGTCCCTCTCTCCCTCATTGACTAAGTCAGTATTTATTGGGCATCATCAATAGACACAGGTCTCTGATCCATCCTACAGGAAGCATAAGAACATACAAAGCCTAGTTATAACTTTCCAGGAGTCTTTGGCTGGGGTGTCTGAATACCAAAGAAATTGGAAAGGCCTTTACTTGTATGTAAATGTTGACATGCCAAACACAATTCTTCTAGGATATAAGCTAATACTCTGCATACAGTTCTATATTCTGCTTCTATCATTTTGTTGTAAACTTCACTCAAATCCTCCAAAATTCTCCATGAACTTCATTTTCAATGGTTTTGCAATCTAAACCCATGATTTGCATTATTACTTCCCACAAGAGCTTCCCTTGATAGAAAGGCCTGCATTAGTGCCTCTCTATTTATGTGGAGTAGATGATCTGTCACATCTTCATGTTATGTGGAAACCCTGGATGAAATATAATAGAAATACTCCCTGTAAATTTGGGGGTAGCCATATAGAAAAGATGCTCAGCTTAATCTTCATCTGTTCCACATTAAATTTTAATAGTTAACTTTCTGGAGCCAGATTGCCTGGATTAGGATATGGCTGTACCTCTTACATAGCTGGGTGACCCCAGGCAAGCATTTAACTCCTTTCTACCTTACATTTCCCATCAATACAATGAGATTATTCTTCTTACTATAATATAGGGTTGTTGTTAGGGAAAGCAAGTAAAGATTTGATCACTGTCTTAAACAAAGAGTTCATTACATGTTAGCAATTATGATCCCAGCTATAAAGAAGAACTCAGGATAGAAAACAATCTCAGAATAGGGCCAAAGTTGAGTGGATTGAGGCATAAATAATTGCGTGGCCCCCTGCCCATGGGTTCCAGCAAGGCTCAAGATTCAGGGAAGAAAGAAAAGTGCTCTGATATCATGATTCTGTTAATGAATCACCCTGCCAATGTATGGCAACCAAAGAAAATGTTGAGAAAAAGTAGTTAAATGGGTGAGCAATCAAGCTCCATACAAATTCCTAGGCTCTGTGTCACCAATCAGCTGAGTGGGATCCTTTTGCTCTACCTGTATAGAAATTATGGGTAGAGAATGAGAATCTTTTCAAATACTGGTGTTAGGCAGCTGTTGTGTTTCTCAGTATTCAAGAGCAACAAGCAGTGGCAGCAGATAGAAACAGAAACAGCAAGTAGCACCTTCCAGTGTTAAAGTTCTTATGTAGGCCAAAGAGGTCAAAATCCCTCAGCCCTTCAAGTGTTACAGTTCCTGCATAGGTCCAGGAGGCAAAGATGCTACATGCAAAGTAGCAATGTAGCAATGAAGAAGTAATGTAGGTGACTGGGAAACATCAGAGACTCCGATCCCATTCCACCCTATTGCCAACATAGGATGCCTCACCTTGGTCCCCCTGGGAAGGGCAGGAACATGAGGTTGTTTTGTACAGAATCTGGTTCAAACTAGAAAGGGTCAAATACATGCAGAGAAAGCATGAGGGGCAGGAAAGATAGAGGTCAAAGCCCGTTTCAAACCCAGTGGCAGGACATCTAGACATGACAGGGAAAGAGGTGCTGGTCCTGAGAGTTGATCCTCTCCCCTCCTGCAGATCCCTCATAACTCTGGGTTTAGCCACACTTTCAGGTTATTTTGAAGGACATAAATGGAGAATGTGATGTTGGTATCTGGTGGGTAGGGAGGAGACAGAAAGAAGAGTAATTATTCCCACTCAGCTGGGCTCTGGTTGCTCAGCTTGCTATGGACTTGCACACAGAAAATTCATGGTGCCATAAATCATAACTTTGAACAACATGATCTGGTTATAGGGAGTTGGAAAAGACTTGGCAGAGCACTTGAACACAGAAGGTGGGGAAAAATGATTCAGGAAAGATAAATAAGAATGTATTTTTATGACTTGAATAAAAATATTCCTCAATGGTAGTGTGTTTGAATGCTAGGTCCCTATGTCACCAATCTGCTGGTTGGGGTCCTCTTGTACCTGGGTAGAAATTGAGGGTATGCAAGAAGGAGCCCTTCAAGTGCTGGTCTTAGGCAGCAGTTGTGCCCCTCAGTATTAGACAAATAGCCAGCAGTGGCAGCAGACAGATAGGAGTAGCATTAAGTGGCACCTTGTAGCATTTCAGCTCTTATGTAGGCCAAGGAAGTTGAAATTCTTCAGGCTTATGTAGGTCCAGGATGTGGGGACTCCTGAGCCCATAAGCATTACAGCTTTCAGGTAGGCTGATGAGGTTAGGATTCTTCAACCCCTGACCTCAGCTGGCATTTCAGCTTGTGGGCAGGACTAGGTGTCTGGATTCCTCATTCTTAGACAGTGGCTAGTTATACCTCCTGAGCCTAGGGTCTGCCTCTGGTCCTAAAAACTTGGTAGCTCTCTGGAACTGTTCCAGTGACCATGGCCTACAGTTTGTCTTTTCTGGTTCTTTACAGCCTCTTCTTTCTGCCTTGGCCATTCCCAAATTATCAACTGCCTCTTTTTGCTATGGCCACCATTCAGAAAACAGCAATCATAGCCCTTCCTATGCTGCTGCTGCTGCTGGTGGTCACTGGTCTTACAGCCTCACCTCTTCTTCAACTGTCAAGCAGCTAGCTACTTTGCTGCTTCTGCAGCTCAGTATTTTGGCTTCTCTGCTATCTTCCACAGCTGCTGTCACTGCTGTTCTGCTGTCTCCACTGCTTCCTTTTTGTGTTACTAGCTCAATCTGTACTACTAAAAGTAGGCAGAGACCACTGAAAAATCTAATTATAGGACATAGTATTGTAATACCAGAGTGCCTCACAGGAGGGTATCTTCTGGCCAGCTCCAGTGAGCTGAGCAGCTATTTATATAGCCAGAGAAAGGGAGTTTGCACCAATCACAGCAATAAAGACTTGTATTTACACCAATAACAGCAGTTCCTTTTCCACTAACCACAACATTCCCTCTTGCACTAATCACAGGAGCCTCTTTTCACCAACCAAAGCAGTCCCTTTTGCACCAATCATAACATCCTTTTGTCCCAGTCACAGAAGCCTTTGTGCACCAATTACAGAAATGAAGGCTTGAGTTTGTACCAATCACAACAATCTCTTTTCTGGGTCACCAGGTGTAGTGCTCCCCCTTTGGCCTGTGTTGGTGACAAAGTCATCTAAAGTTCACTTAGGCTTGTGCCAGGAAGAAAATTTCAGTGTGAAGTACAAACTGTTAGAAATAGCCATGGCTAGGGCTGCACTGACTAGACAGCACCTAACAACAAGAGCTGCACCTTTAGGAGCTGTAGTTACAGTGAATAGTTACACTTTCATTGCTTCCTCCAAATGTTCATGAAATATTTACAATGGCAGGTGCTTCTGTGAGAGTGGATCAGATGGTTAACAGTTCTTTCGTTCAACACAGCCAAGGCCACAAGGCATTAGCCCAGTAGGGGTCAATGAAGGAATTTGATCACTCCATCTTCCCATGCCAGTTCTTGCCTTGCAGAACAAGTAAGCAGCAGAATGGGCATTTAGAACATTAATAATAAAAACCTCATTATTCACATTAATATCAATCTTAGTTGTTGTTGTTAGGTCCCATCGAGTGGGTCCGACTCATAGTGTCCTCTTGTACAACAGAATACAACATTCCCCAACACTGTGCCATGCCTGGCACTGTCAGTGATTCTCTGCTATTCAGAGTTTTCAATGTCTGATTGCCCCATGATTGCTTCAGGAGTAGGCTGTCCTTTTTCTCCACAATCTCGCCAGCATTTGTTTTTGTTTTGTTGATCTTGGCCATTCTTACTGGAGTAAGGTGGAATCTCAGAGTTGTTTTGATTTGCATTTCCCTAATGGCTAGGGGTATTGAGCATTTTTTTCATATGAGTGTTGGCCTTATGAACTTCTTCATTTGAGAACTGTCTATTCAGTTCCTTTGCCCACTTGCATTAGCATAGTCTTAACTGAAGACTGGGTATGACAAGCCTGTCATTCCAGAGGCAGCTGGGGCAATTAGCCTTGGAGTCCAATAAGGAAGGATTAATACTACTATGCATTTTCAATGACTATTTTCCTCATAACACCTCCATTTACTTCTTTGTAATAATTGTCTCATGTTTGAAATCTTGGTGATAGTAAAAGCAGCCATGCCTGTTGAACTTTTAGTAAATTAGACGATGAAATCCTTGAAGTCAAGCCGGGTGCAGTGGCACATGCCTGTAACGCCAGCAACTCGGGATGCAAAGGAGGAGGATCGCAAGTTCGAGACCAGAGGCAGCCTGTGTAATTTGGCAAGACCCTGTCTCAAAAAAAAAAAAAAAAAAAGTTAAGAAAAAAAAAGGGGCTGGTAGTACAGCTCAGTGGTCCAGCACTTGCAAAGCATGCAAGCGCGAGGCCCTGGGTTCAACCTCCAGTACCGCAATAAATAAATAAATAATAAATAAATAAATAAATAAATAAAGGAAAAGAAAAAAAAGAAAAGAAATTCTTGAAGACAGTGCTCATCTTCTCTTTTTGTAGCTCTCTGGCACCAACAACAACAACAAATCCCACCAACTAGGATACTGCATAGCACATAGTAGATGCTTAATATTTTTGAGCAATATGGAGAGGATAAAGTGTCCATCACCACTGTCTGTTAATAAGGCTTTGCTCCCACAGTTTCCCAAGATGGATCTTGCAAGGTTAATCAAATCTGGACTCTGAGGTCACACCTGGTTCTTACTTTTCTCCCTCCCACAAGTGGGTGGAGCTGTCCTACCAGTACTTAGTCAAAGTAGGTGAGAACGGTTGGTAACACCGAGGCACAGCTGCTGATGCAGAAGCTGCTGTACCATGAGTGTCTCTGCACTGAGCCCCACCAGGTTCCTAGGCAGCATCTCTGGGCTCCTACAGGTGGCCTCGGTGCTCAGCCTGTTTCTGCTGCTGTTCAAGGCAATCCAGTTCTACCAGCAAAGACAGTGGCTGCTCAAAGTCCTTCAGCAGTTCCCATCTCCACCCTCCCACTGGTTGCTTGGGCACAAGGTAGGAAGGAGCCAGAAGGGGAGTGGGAGGGTAGGGAGGCCCAGGCTCTCAGTGGTTGCTCATAAAACAAATTTGGCTGTATTACAGTTCATGGCCTCTAGGGAACAGCCAGATAGTTTCTCAGGCCAGGCTTATTGATAACGGAGAACTCTCTCCCTCACAACAAACCCATTTTGTTGTTACTCAGCTGTGCCACACACTTCTTCCTTATGTAACTCTGTCTGTCCTGGAAAAACTGCAGTTGGAGCACTGAGATTGGGCCTTCCCCACTTTCCTCCTATTTTGGCTGAGCATTTCCAGCAGCCTCACCTATTCTTAAACAAACAGGATTCTAGATATTCCATGCTCCATTCATTCAGTATCAGCAACTGTACCTGGCCCAGAGCTTGCATGGGAACACAATCAGAAATGTGATGGAATTTTACCCTTTGGTATTCACTGTGTGCAGTGACAATAGACTTGAATCTAAGAGGTGCCAGGAAAAGTGTTCATTCTGACAGGATGGATGATGTCACATGGAGGGACAAACATGCTAGGTTTGCCTAAGATTGAGGGAATTTCTGATTTGTGGTGGGAAACCCTGAAGGCCATTGACTCAGGTGGGAGACATGGCTGCAAAATGTCCTGCAGGTGAGGTGGACTGACGTTATAGTTGCCCCAGTCAACCAGAGTCTCTTGATCTCTGGGCTCTCCTCACACACTCCTTGCACAATGAGATCCTTGGAGCCAAGCACCCTGCATATCCTGGCTCCCCACACAGATCCTGGCACAGGTGTGTGGAGTCACTGAAGATGGAGGGAAAGGAGCAGCCTGGGGGATAGAGAGTGACAGTGCTGACCTCCTGCACAACCAGCCCTGCAGGCAGGCCCAGAGCCAGCTACATGGCTGCTTGGAGAGGCACGAGGCAAAAGACTGAGCATTGACTGCACTTAAGAGGAGATGGAGAACATGGAGCTCATAGGAAGAGCTGAGGCTCTGTTGCCCATAGCTCCTCTCAGGCTCCAGCTTCTCCAGCTCCTCAGCTGCTCCTCACAGTTCCATTCAACAGGGCTGCAGGGTAGGTCCTGGGAGAGGGCAAATGTCTGCAGGACAACACAGGTAGATCTGCAAACTGCTCCAAATTCCGGACTATTGCCAAAATATCCAGACGATGTCCCTGTGGTCTCCCTGCCTTTCTCTCCAGTTACAAAACTAAAACAAATATGATATTTTAATGGCTCATCTTTCTACTGATATCAGATCCAAAAGGACCAGGAGCTGCAAGAGCTTCTGACATGGGTAGAGGAATTCCTGAGTGCCTGCCCACATTGGCTCTGGGGAAGCAAAGCACGGATGGTTGTGTATGACCCTGACTACATGAAGGTGATTCTGGGGAGATCAGGTGAGAGTGAAACCCCATCCTTTTTGCAGCAGATCTTCCCTCCTGGGAACATGCCCTGGTCTGTGAAATCCCAGAAAGGAGTAGTAATTCAGCCATCAATGTCTAAACACTCTACCTACCATTCTCCCTGGCCAAAACCTAGTACATGGCCAATGATATTTATTTAGTACTTAGTACTTAGTAATAAGTACTTTAATATTAAAACTGTGGGGCTCCAATTCTTTGTCTTTTTTCTCTTTTAAAAACTAAATTAGGATGAATATATATATATATATATATATATATATATATATATATATATATATAGTTGTTGTTAGGTGCCGACAAGTCGGTATCTGACTCATAGCGACCCTCATAGGGTTTTCAATGGCAGACTGTTTCGGGATTGCCTTGGGAGTGGATTGCCAGGTCCTTCTCCCATTTTTGCAGCGCTGGGAATCAAACTCGGGACCTCAGAGACTGCAGCGCAGTGCTCTACCAACTGAGCTAAATCCTAGCCCATATATATATATATATATATATATATATATATATATATATATAAATATATATATATATATATATGTCACCTTAATTTGGAAAAATAAACTTCACATTCACAGTAACTTGGAATTGAAACCTCTTATTGTTTCCTAGCCTGAGTCATGGATGACTAAACCACCACCCACTATACAAAAACCACAAGACTCTATCTTAGATCTTAGTTTTTGGTATTGAGGACATGGCCTATATTCCAGGCAATTTACCATCCCAGGACCAGGGACATTTAGATTCTGGAATGCTAGAAGGGATAAGGAGTAATGGGAGGTGACATAGGACAAACTGCCAACTGACAGTTATTAAGACCTCATGGCCACCTCTTATCTGAACCACAGCGGTCTCAGGTCTGCATTATTTTCCCTTGTTTCAAATTAATGCCCTCACTTTCTTTTCAGACCCCAAATCTCCTAGTTCCTACAGATTTCTGGCTCCCTGGATTGGTATGTACATCACCTGAACTACAACTGTGGTCACTTTTTTCTTATATTTGTCAAATGCTATCACTTGGTTTCTCTGGGGCTTTACAGTCAACACCAATCCCTAAATGTAGCATCATTTTTCTTCTTCTAACCAGATCCCCACCTCTTCCTCATGCTGATGAAGCTCCTTAGGGTCAGTTCCTTTCATATCTCTTCCTATTCATCCCCCTGAATTGTCCACACAACATTCATTTAGGTCACTCAATTTTCTTCTCTCAATCCTTATTGTCTTTGCCTGTCTTCCTAGTTTTCTTTCCCCAGGACTCCCATCATCTGTCCCTTCCAAATTAACCCATCTTCCCTCTGATCCACTGCCCACTGTCTCATGCACACAACCATCTCTGGACCAGGATATGGTTTACTTCTGTTGAATGGGCAGACATGGTTCCAGCACCGGCGGATGTTGACCCCAGCCTTCCACTATGACATCCTGAAGCCCTATGTGGGGATAATGGCAGACTCTGTGCAAGTGATGTTGGTGAGTCTCTCTCTCTCTCATGTCTATTCATTTGCTCATAACATATACTCATATTCTATGTCCTGATAGAGAAGCCATCAAAAGCAGTCACATGGAATAAGCCATTACTTTCAAGCCATTACTGTCAAAGCAGACTTATCAAAATCCATGGTACCAAGAGAACACAGATAGCCCTTGCTATCTTGGACAGTAGTCAACTCCTCCAGACAGCAGAAATACCTGTCCCTGGCTGGCCTGGACAATGGCAGCTTAAGTGGCAGGGACCCTACTCAGGATGTCACTCAATCAGGCTCTGGCTTTGAGTATAGGGCTTCTTCATGGACTTGAGTGACCCACACAGTGAAATGGATACCAGATCCACATTATTGCAGCCAGACCTGCCACACTATAACTTCTCATCAGACTCTGATTTCTAACATCAACGTGCTAAATAAACCTTTGATGAGTAATAAGGAATTTATGTCCAGGATGTTCCCAATTAGAAGTGTTTCTCAGCTGGGCGTGGTGGCGCACGCCTGTAATCCCAGTGGCTTGGGAGATGGAGGCAGGAGGATTGCAAGTTCGAGACCAGAGGAAGTCTGAGTAACTTAGTGAGACCCTGTCTCAGAAAGTAAAGAAAAAAATAAAAGGGCTGGGGGTGCAGCTCAGTGGTCCAGCACTTGCAAAGCATGCAGGCGTGAGGCCCCGGGATCAACCCCCAGTACCACAAAAAAAAAAAAAAAAAAAAAAAAAAGCGTTTGTGTAGGCCCATAACCTTTATTTTCTTTGAAATATTTTTTCTCATATTTGGAATTCCTCTAGTTTTTAAAATGTAGTTCATCTCTCCTAAAGGTGGAAGATGCCTTGGAGACCATTTCATCAACTGGAAGGTCATAACTGATACTCAAAATTCAAAATCTAGTCAGACATTAGGCCAAGATAAATTCAATTTTATAATAGGAGTTTGTTTGAAACAGGCATCAGATGAAAAATATTTCCTTAACCTCTTAATTTAATAGAAGGCATCTGACTCAGGGACCCTAAACAGAGAATCTGGAGGTGCAGGGAAGGAGCCTAGTCTAATTAGCACAGGCCTCTTGAGGAAACAAGGAGAGAATGTCAATGCTGCCCTCCCACCACAGGACAAATGGGAGCAGCTCATGGGCCAGGACAATCCTCTGGAGATCTTTCAGCACGTCTCCTTGATGACCCTGAACACCATCATGAAGTGCGCCTTCAGCCACCAGGGTAGTGTGCAGCTGGACAGGTCAGTGACACCTCTTCAGTGTCAGGGACCTTGGTCTTACCACGTGGTGTGGACTCACCTGAGAGACAGGTGGGGCAGCTTGGCTGCACACCTCCTCACTAAGCAAGCTCTGACCTCAGTCCCAGGCCATGTTCTAATTCCAGAGCAGACCCAAATCTGCCCCAGCTATAACCCACACCCCTTGATGCCTAGCACAGATGGAAGCCTGACTGTCCATGGCATCTCCTGAAGACACTGGGGCCTGAGGGTTGTGAGGCAGAAGTAAGATGTGCCACAGAGTTGCCTGTCTCTACAACCTGGGGAAGTGCAGTTCTGTCTCTGGGATAGACTTTCTCCTCTCCATTATGTTCTTTCACTCTGCCTCAGGAACTCCCAGACATACATCAAGGCAGTTGGGGACCTGAACACCCTTGTCTTTTCCCGGCTGAGAAATATCTTTCACCAGAATGACACCATCTACAGGCTGACCTCTGATGGCCGTGTGTTCCACCAAGCCTGCAAACTCGCCCATGAGCACACAGGTTCTGTCTTGTCCTCTCTTCTCTTCTCTTTCACCAGGCAAAGGACAAAGGAGCTGACTATGACCCTTCAGGCAGAGCCCATGGTACCCTTTCAGGAGCAGGGACTCACTCACTCTGGGTAATTCCCTAGTGCAGGGTATCTAAGATGTTAGGGAGTCAGGTGGTGTGCAGGGATTACCTGGAGCATCACGTTGGTGATATTAAATGAGACCCATCTCAGCAGCTTTCAACCAAAGCTCCTCTGACTGTGCCCAGGGAGGCCTGACCAGTAACAGATGGGCTGGACTCCCAACCTTGACCCACACACCCATCCCCATGTGCATCCTTAGTTTTACAGGGCAACTAGATTGGAGCAGGAGGGCATGTGGGCCAACTTGGGTTGCTCTCAGGGCTGCCTGGTAACTGCTTTCCTGTGACAGATCAAGTGATTAAGCTGAGGAAGGCTCAACTGCAGGATGAGGGAGAGCTGGAGAAGGTCAGAGGGAAGAGGCGCTTGGATTTCCTGGACATCCTCCTGTTTGCCACAGTGGGTATTAAGCACAGGCCTGAGGCTTTATCCAGAAGCCCAGAGCAAGGGATAATTGCTCCTCTGTTTTCTGTCACTTCTCCCAGGAGAATGGGAACAGCTTGTCTGACAAAGAACTACGTGCTGAGGTAGACACATTCATGTTTGAGGGCCACGACACCACAGCCAGTGGCATCTCCTGGATCTTCTATGCTCTGGCTATGCACCCTGAGCACCAGAAGAGATGCAGGGAGGAGGTCCAGAGCCTCCTGGTGGATGGAGCATCCATCACCTGGTGAGTGAGAACTCAAGCTGTGGGAGAACCTTGCCTTTCTAGTAAGAGGAACCACTGGTCTTCCCAGGCTCTGCCTACCCTTCAGATTGGGCTTTGTTTCAGGGATCTCCTGGACCAGATGCCCTATACCACCATGTGCATCAAGGAGGCCCTACGGCTTTATCCCCCAGTACCAAGTGTTAGCAGAGAGCTCAGCAAACCTATCACCTTCCCTGATGGGCGCTCCCTACCCAAAGGTATGAGCTTCTCAGACTCACTCATCTGAGCACTCAGGATGGACAAGGGTGGATGGGAAATCTATGAGTGCTTCAGTTCTTCTGACCTTCACTTAAGTCTCCCTTTCCTCACCAGCAAATTGAATCTGTACTTTGAAGTTAAAGTAGATGTCTGAAGTGTTTGACACATAGATGGATTTCAGCAAAATGTCTATAAATAAACGTCAACCTCTAGCTAAATGTCAGTCTCAAAACATTGGCCCCAACTTCTCATTACTTGACATCTTCAGGGTAGAGAAGGAATCAGACAAGGGCAAGAGAGATGAGGTTCTTTCTATTAGTGAAGGCTAATGGGGGTGATCAGAGAATCTCATAGCAGGAGTAAAATGTGGTACAGTGCCTTTCACATTGGTGGAAGAGAGCAGTTAATGATGAAATCTGAGACCCAAGCTGTAGTAGGGACATACTTACTTGCTTGCCATTGGGCTTGATCCCAGCTCTGCCATCTCGAAGCTACATGAACATAGGAAAGATAATCAACTCTGCTGAGACTCCAAAATCTCACCTGAAAAGTTGGTATGAAAAATTATCCTACTGGGGGCTGCTTGCGAGTAGAGTTAAGGTATGTTTTATAACAGGTCATGAAAAGCACTTAATGAATGTGAGTTGTCATTTCACTTAATATAGCAATGAATCTCCAATACTTTCTTTCTCTCTTCATAGATTCATGGTTTTCTTTGCCTAGCTTGTGCTTGATGCTATACTAAGCCCATCATCAGACTTTTCTAATAGAATCCTTCTGCTCAAAGTGATGATTTCAGACATGCAGGCCATTTGTGAATGCATGTCCCCTGGTGGCTGAGGGAATAGAGCCCCACCCCATTGGCATAACTGTTCTTCTCTGTCACCTACCTGCCCCATAGGTATCACAGTCTCACTCTCCTTTTATGCCCTTCACCATAACCCGAAGGTGTGGCCAAACCCAGAGGTATGAGGGTGCTGGGAAGAGAAGAGGGGAAGGGAAGATCTCTCAGGACCTCCTCTCACCTCTGGGCATCCTGTCCCTCATGGGTTGGAAGCAGAACTTGACCTCTACCTATCCTGTCCTTGGTGCTTTCTCTGCAGGTGTTTGATCCTTTCCGGTTTGCAGAGCATTCTACCCGACACAGCCACTCATTCCTGCCATTCTCAGGAGGATCAAGGTGAGGCGGCCTCAGTGTGGTAATGGACAGGAGGCAAGGGGAGTCTCTGGGCACCTACCCAATGTCTTTGATCTCCTAGGGCCCTGTGTGCTCTATTCAAGTGTGTCTTTTTTGATGTTTTAAGGTATAAGATGTCTCATGGGTATATCTGTGCCCAAATGAATGGTGGGACATGTTAAGGACATAACACGTAGAGTTTTACCCACTGCCCTTCCCAAGGACCAAAGGTTGTTGTCAGTGTGTTTTTCAAACATCAGTGTATTTTTGGTGTTTTCTCAATTACTGCAGTATTAATTTTTAGAGTTATGTTTCATTATGTATACTAGACTTCAGGTGTGTTTACTCAAATACGAAATCTCTTAATTGGTGGCTTTCTCACTTTTCCCATAGCCTCAATGCAGCCTACCAACTTTTCTGTTTAATTTACACATTGGCCCCTGCAAACAGTCATTGAAATATTCATATTTTTAGAATCAAAGAGGCCTTCCTACTGGTGAAGCCATGTATATGAAAGAATGTAACAGATTGTGGAAGGATGAATACCTATGAGTGTTGCCTCACACATTCTGCCTCTAGCCCAACAAAATTTTCACCACATATAAATGTTACAACATATGTCTAGTTTGTCAGTCAACAAACTTGTGCATATGGAAAAGGATCTTATACCAGAGTATTATGGACCACCTAATTCAATGGTGGTAAAACTTAGGAATGAGGACACTACACAGCCTCTGAGAGAAAATTCACTATTTAACTATGACACATGGCACATAGTGGTGTGTGTAATAGCAAACACCGATGAAATAGTGCTGAGCTGGACAAGCATGCTGTAAAAGGCCTGCTGTGAAAATCCACAAAGGAGTCTTCCTGTGGAATATGGTTTATTGTGAACCTAGTAATTAATAGAAGATTTTTCCAAGTCAATAATTTTGTGAATTCTAAAGTACTGGAATAAATTTCCACATAACAGGCTTTAAGCATGTTGTTTTTCTAGAAGGCAAATTTCTAGGATAAAGCTTACACCAGGGATGAGCACTTCCTGTTATAGATTTGTTACATATAATGGCCCAACCACTGTTGGCCAAGAGAGTCTCAGGAAGCACAGTTCCTAGCTAGAGATATTTATCCTCTGTGTATTCAACTGCATTTTGTTTTATTTTTAAAGGTTAGCTAATTTAGTAGAAATATGAAAGTATATGAAAGTATGTTACCCTGTACCAAGTCCTGTGTTGAGATGGGAACACAGAGATGTGGATTCTTCCTTTAGTTCAGTGACAAGATTGGAAAAGTGTTGCACAGATTCATACACCTATACAGATGACAGAAACCATTTCTTCCTTTATTCTTTCACTCACTGAGTAGTTTGTGAAATGTTCCACGTCCCTAACACTGTCCTAGCCCCTGACTGTGGAGGGGCCTTGATAAGGCACTGGTGGTGGATTGTGGTCCTGGGAGGGAGAACTTCAGCTGGCAGAGGGGTGAAGGCCAGCTGAGCACTGTCCTGAACCATGAGGCTGGGCAGGCAGAGATGGAGGGTGGATGTTCTCTGTGACCTCTATAACATGAGCTGAGGTAGGAAGTGGGCTGGGCAGGTAAGAGGTAGGAGGCAGCATCTCATGTAAGGTGTGCATGTAGCTGAGGCACCTGGCCACTGTCCAACCTGATGGAGGGCATGGGAAGGTCATTGGGGTTGAAAGATGTCACAAAGATGGGAGAAGTCCAGGAAAAAGGAATGAAGACAGCAAGTGTGGCTATTCCTGGAGCAGAATTAGCAATCTTCAGATGTGGTGGGCTGAGGGGGAGAAGAAAAGTTAGAAGCCTAACTACTGAGTGGGAGATAGATGGGACTGAGGCCTGAGGACCCCCAAGTCAGTGCCCCTTCCACGAGCTTCTGCACTAATATCTGACTCCCCTCTCAGCATCATAGATCCTGTGTCCCTATTGATAGTGATCCCTGGAAGTATAACTATCCCTTCCCCATATCCCAAACCATGGAACCAGAAACTCTTAGAAAAGGGAATGAACTAAAAATTGACTAAATCAAAACTGAAAATTACAATAGACTCACTTGGAGGGTTGTCCTTGCCCTAACAGAGATTCCACACTTCTCAGAGCAGAATTAGAGTCAGGGCTATTCCTTGAGGAGGGGAAGGCCTTGTCAAGGTCAAGAGAGCATAAACCAAAGCCTGGGGTCTAGGGGGGGGTGTGACCTGAAGAAAAGGGGTTAGGCTGGGCCCAATAAGAGAGATTCTGAAAGCTCAGATTTGGGCTGGGGCTCAATGGTAATGCCTGCCCCACTCAGAACAGGATCTGAGACCACTTCTCATTTCACATCCCCATCTGACCCAGGAACTGCATCGGGAAACTATTTGCCATGAATGAGCTGAAGGTGGCCGTGGCCCTGACCCTGCTCCGCTTTGAGCTACTGCCAGATCCCACCCAGGTCCCCATCCCTATATTTCGACTTGTCTTGAAGTCCAAGAATGGGATCCACCTGCATCTCAGGAAGTTCCAGTAATCCTACTGGGGCAAAGATTGGATCTGAAGGCCTGCTGCCTGCTCTCTTGTCCCCCTATCTCATGCTTTTGTCCTCAGTCCATCTGCCCACATGATGCTTTTTTATTGCCCCACTGCCCTTCTTCCCTTCTGCTTGCTGCCATGCTTCCTGTCCTCCTGATGTTCTGCCTTTCTCTTTCATCTTCTTCTAGGCTCCCTACCTGCTTGTCTATCTACCAGTGTCTCACCTGCCTGCATCTCTGACTGCCTACCTGCCCCCAATCACCTGCCTGCCTATGTGCCAGCTCTTCTACTGTCTTCTCTCTCTGTGCTACTTGTTCATACCTGTGTGAACTTCCCATCTTACTATAATCAAAACAGTACCACTTTCATCATGTAAATAATACATATTCATAATCTCAGTGCTCTGCATGTCATATGTCTGCAATGGCTTTTCCTGAATCACAACCCAACTAACTGAAGAGCCATGCTACCTCCAGGATTGCCAGTGTGCCCTCTCTTTTTTACTTTTTCCATTATCTAGTACTGCATTCCTGGGCTTTATTTTCCTTTCAATATTCAAATCCAGCAACATCTATAAATTTCTCTGCTCTGTCTTTTCATCAACTCTCTACTATAATAATGTTTATGCTTGTATTGTGCCCACTATAATCACAGAGGACATATAAAGTATTCTTCCATGATTAGGATATGTCTATCTTGGGGAATCTATTCAGCCTGACACAGCCCTTCCCTGTCACCTTTTTGGTCTATCTAAATCTCTCCTGAATGGCTTTTGTCTCTTTATCATCTCTCCTTTCTGCAATAATTTCTCAATCTAGAAAATAGTGTCCATTTTCCCTTGGAAGGAGATGGAGGGAAAAAGAGAGAGAGAGGGAGGAGAGACAGAGAAAATAAATCCCATCTGAGAAGGGAGAAAGAGGTGACATCTGCTCTATGGTGTCAGGAATTGAGACTAATGTGACATGGCCTATGATCTAAGAGGCTTCACCCATGTGGCCCCTGAGGCCCCACACCTGCCCAGCTCCCAAGGCACCCATATAACTGATGTAGACAAAGGATTCTTCTTTGGGATCTTGGAGACAGAAACTCACACTGGCTTGGGAAAAAGACAAATCCTCCTGTCTATTTAAGGACCAATATTCCTCACATTAAATTTTTCAGAATAGCACCAAACAAATAAATTGCTTTGAGCTAATCAAGAAAGCTTTCAGGGATGGTCTGTTATGAGAGCCTTGGGGACCTCACACTTCACACTCCCAATGAACCATTAGAAGAAAGTCCAGCCTGGACATGGTACCAGTCACCTGTCAGCTTTTCTCACATACAGGGCCTGAAATTTCCTCAGAAGGCTCAGAGAATTAACAGCCATCCAGCAAGGGTTGAAAAGAGCCAAGGTGGACAAATGGGTTTTGCTGATGGGAGAGGATATTAGATTCCAAGTAGCTCCTTTCACACAGGACAGCCCATTCGTGGTCCTCTGCCTCCCTCTCTGGATCACTCTGATGGAAAGAGGGCTTCATCAATCCTGCTCATACCTAGTGACTCCCTGGTAGTGATTCTTAACCTAGTATCTGATGCTTGCACCCATCCCCCTATACACTTGCACCACGTTTCCTGGCCTGGTGTCCCTATTTCTGCCCACCTCATTTGAATAAGACCCTACTTCCCTTGCTACTTTTGATCAGAAGTTCTCCTACTTTTATAAATCATTCCTAGCCAAGGGACCAGGATATCATAGATAGGGCTCCCTGGACCCTTCTCCTTGGGATGTGATACTATCTTCTGCTTCCCTGAATGAGCTTCTCTCCCTAGTGGTACGTGTGGTCAGGGACTTCATCCCAGCCCCTCAGCTTCCCAGGTCACTATACTAATTCATTCATTTTCTGAGAAGAACCAGGAGAGGACAGGCTGTACATTTGGTGCTTGGCTTGTGGACTGAGGCAGGAAAGAGAGTTGGGAATATCCTGCATAGGATGTTTGGCAGTTCCCCTGGCATCAGATGTTACAGAAAATCTCATTGTGGCCATGCTCAGAGAGCACAAGACAAAAGGATTTCACTCTCATTATGACTCCCAGTCCTGTGGATGAATGAAAGTGCTGAATATCATGAGGGCAAGTTGTAATGTCCAAGTCCCAGAGGGATGGGAGGGATACCTGACATTGTTCTAACAGCTGGCAGATGGTAAACAAGAGGGAGAAAACCAAATGTCCACATATAAAGTGTGAATTGGACCTTTACCTACACTATGTACATAAAACGGCCAAAAATGGATCTGAGAGCTAAAAGACATCTCAAGAAAGATAGAGAATATTGTCAAATCAAATGAGAATATAAAGTTATGCTCAACAAAAAAAATACACCACCACCATCCAAATTAGGGATAGAACTTCCATAGACACTTTCCCAATGCAGATATGGGTATAGTTCTTTAGAAACACATGAAAATAAGCTCAACATCATTGTTATTGTTAGGTACCATTGAGTCGGGTCAGACTCATAGCAACCATATGTACAACAGAATAAAATACTACCCGACATTGTGCCAAGCACATGGTCTTTTTTTGTGCTTAAGGCCATTGTTGTAGTCACTGTGTCAATTCATCTAGTAAAGAGTCTTCCTTTTTCTTACTGACCCACCACTCACCCCAAGCATAATGTCTCTCTCCAGGGATTTGTCCCTCCTAACAACATGTGCAAAATACGTAAGACACAGTCTAGTCATCCTTACTTCCAAGGAGCACTCTGGTTGCATATCATTAGTCACTACAAAATGTGAGTCAAAAACAATGAGATACCCCTTATGGTAATGATAATGATTTAAAGAAAATAAGTTTTGGACAGCAAATAGAGAAATTGGAGCTCATGGATTATAAGTGAAGGTCAGTTGGAAAGCAAGGTGATGTTTTCCTTAAAAATCTATGAATAGAACTGTTATAAGATGCAGCAATTCCAAAAGAATTGAAAATGGTCATGAGAATAGATACTTGTAAATCAAATTGTAGATCAATGGGTATCCAAAATATTGTTTATATATATATTCCAATATTTTTCCATTTTAAAAATAAATAGTCTGATACATAATACAGCATACATTGTCTTGTTAAGAGCATACTAAGTGAAATAAATTGGACCAAAAAGATAAAATGTGTTAAGATTCACCTTATAGAGAGTTGTTGTTGTTGTTGTTAGGTGCCATTGAGTCGGTGTCTGACTCCTAGCGACCCTACATACAACAGGTGAAACACTATTGTCAGTGCTTCTCTGCTATTCATAGGGTTTTGGGGAGTGAGTTGGCAGGTCCTTCTCCCAAGCCTACAGTATCTGGTGTCTCCCATCCAAGTCCTAACTAGGCCTGACCCTGATTAGCTTCCAAGATCTGACAGGATTGGATGCCACAGTGCTAGGGCAGTAGGCTTATAGAGAGTAGAATATACAAATTCATAGAAGCAGAAAATAGATTAGAGAAAGTAGATTAGAGATTACCAAAGGATGGGGAAAAGGAGAATGGGAGTTTGTTTGTTAATGGTTACATTATTTATGTTTAAAGTGATGAAAAACTTTGAAATAGTTATATATAAAACATAATGAATATAATTAATACCATTGAATCACACAAATCAAATTGACCAGTTACTTCAGTGGTCCCCAATAATATATTTGTTTCGAGGGGCCTTATTAACAATGACCTAATTTTATAGCTTTTTATTTCATCTTAAGACTGAATTAAGACACCTTTAAGATAACTATTCTTTAGAGGACTCAGAAATAAACCCACACAGCTATAGCCACCTGATTTCTGACGAAGGTACCAAAAACATACATTGGAGGAAAGATAACCTATTCAACAAATGATTCTGGGGAAACTGGATATCCATATGTAGAAGAATGAAACTAGACCTCTATCTTTCACCACATACAAAAATCAATTCAAAGTAGATCAAAGGCCTCAGTGTAAAACCAGAAACTTTGAAATCACTAGAGGGAAGCATTGGGAGAACACTTAGAGATATGAGTATAGGTAAAAACTTTCTTAAGACTCTAGTGGCTCAGGAAATAGTAGAAAGACTTGACAAGGGGTTTCATGAAATTAAAAAGTTTATGCACAGAAAAAACAATAAAGCAAAGACAGAGCCCACAGAATAGGAGAAAATCTGTGCCAACTGTTCACCTGAGAGGGAATTAAAATCTTAAATATATAAAGAACTCAAAAAATTAAGCGCCGGGCATGGTTGCGCATGCCTGTAATCCCAGCTGCTCAGGAGGCAGAGGCAGAAGGATCACAGGTTCGAGACCAGAGCCATTCTACATAACTTAGTGAGACCCTGTCCCAAAAAGTAAAAAAAAAATGGGCCAGGGGTGCAGCTCAGTGGTCCAGCACTTGCAGAGCATGCAGGTGCAAGGCCGTGGGTTCAACCCCCAGTACTGAAAAAAAAAATTAAACATGAAAACCCCCAATCAAGAAGTGGACAATTGAATTGAAAAAATGGTTCTCAAAAGAAGTATAAATGGGCAATAAATGTATGAAAAAATGTTCAATATCTTTTGCCACCAGGGAAATGCAAATCAAAATTTTGTTGAGGTTCCATCTTATTCCAGTCAGAGTGGCTACCATAAACAAAAAAAACAAACAAATGCTGGTGAGGATGTAGGAAAAAAGGAACACTTATACACTGTGGTGAGAATGTAAAGTAGTATAGCTATGATGGAAATCAGTATGGATATTCCCCCAGAAAACTAATAATAGAACTATCATATTGTCCTGCAATACTACTCCTGAGCATAAAACCAAAAGAATCTTTGTCAACACACCACAGACACCTTTACTTCCATGTTCATTGCAGCACTGTTTACAATAGCTGAGATATGGAATCAGTCTAACTGTCCATCAACAAATGAATGGATTTTTTAAAAATGTTATATATATACAATATCATTTTATTGTTATTGTTGTTGTTGTTAGGTGCCATCACGTCAGTATCCAACTCATAGCAACCCTATGTACAACAGGTGAAACGCTATTGTCAGTGCTTCTCTGCTATTCATAGGGTTTTCAATGGCTGATTGTTTTTTGGCAGTGGGTTGCTGTGTCCTTCTCCCAAGCCTACAGCGTGTAGTGTTCCCCGGCAGTCTTCCATCCAAGTACTAACCAGGCCCAACCCTGCTTAGCTTCTGAGATCGGATGGAATCGGATACCACAGTGCTACAGCTGCAGGCTCAAAGTGTTGCCCAGGCTATCCTCAAACTCGCTATCCTCCTGCCTCATCCTCCACAGTTCATTGATTACTGGTATGCACCACCATGACCGGCAATAACATTTTACCCATAAAGAAGAATGAAATTTTATCATTTGCAGGAAAATGGATGGACCCGGAGATCACTGTTGTTTATTTGATATTAAGCAAAATAAATTAGATTCAGAAAGACAAATGCCATATGTTCTCTCTCAGATGCAGAATCTAAACTTGAAAAAACAAAGACACCTATATCTGTGATACTTGAAGGTAGAAAGGGGACTTTTTAGAGGGGGCCTGGAGTTTATCTCAGTTGGTAGAGTGCCGCTGTGCATACACTGAGACCCTTGGTTCAATCCCCAGCACCCCATAAAATGGGAGCAGGACATGGCAGCCCACTCCCAAAACAATCCTGAGATAATCAGCCATTGAAAATCCTATGAGGCTAACTATGAGTTGGACCAACCCAATGACACCTAACAACAATAACATTTTTCCTATATATGCAACCAAAGCCTGGTGTTTAACTTATAAATGAGGCATAGTAACAGATTAACAACCACCAATAATAAAATAGAATAATTTAAGACAATATACTGGATGAAATTTTATGAAGTGGAATCATTATTAAATAAAATAAGGGTCATTTGAATAAAATCCGTGTGACACCACAACAGTTAAACTAATAACTGGGATGGCTGCTAAATGACTAGTGGATAGGCTGGGTATACAGCATGGGTACAGACAAAAAGATGATTCACATCCAGGATTGGATGAAATGGGATGGCACAAGATTTCAAAACACTACTCAGAAGGCCACTCAATTTAAAGCTTATGAGTGGTTAGTTTTTGGAATTTTCCATTTAATATTTTTAGGCTGTATTTGACCACAGGTAGTGAAATCACACAAAGATAAGCTAAGGAAAAGGGGAGACTTGTATGTAGACTTGAAGTAATGGTTTTACTTTAATGCATTTATTAATCTATCCAAAAATGTAACTGCTTAGATATTAGTAAGTAGAAACAAATCCCGGTTGTTCAGTAAGGTTTTTCTCCAAAAGGAAAAATAGTGATTAAGACTTAATGCAAATTTCATTCTATGCTTTATCCTTCAAAGTTGTTGTAAATATTAACTCTTTATACAATGTAAATAATAAAAGTTCTATATCACTCTAGTACACAGAACACTCTATAGCAATTATAGAGAATTGATATATGAGATAAAGATCTCAATGTTTTCTCTTAACTACAGATAAGAACTCCACATTGTCATTTTCGAGTATGTTTTTTAATTTAATAACCTGCAGTAACCTAATGATGTAGTGAGTTTAATTTTTCAAACTTTAGCTGCTATCATGGGGTTAAAAGACCTGGAAATTAAATTTTGCTATTTTTCAAAATTCCTAATTGTCACACAAATGAGTTTTTCAGTGTAATCTCAGTATATCTCAACTTGGGGCAGGTGCCAGAGGTGAGGTGCTATAACACCTACCTAAGCCCAGGTGAGTGCCTTGTGGGTCACATATGACCCCACAATATCAATTACAGTTGCATGTCATTTTCCATATTTTATGACTGATCTCATGAATATTGTTGATTTTATAATTTTTAGGATCTCCACATTATAAAATGGAGAAGAGAATTTTTTTTGTTATGTTAGATTTAGTTTGACTTTATGACTTCAAAAAGAATATAGTACCTAGAAATAAACCTAACCAAGGAGGTTAAAGACCTCTACAATGAAAGTTTCAAAACACTGAAGAAAGAAATTGAAAAAAAACTCTAGAAAAAGGAAAGAACTCCCATACTCATGGATCAGAAAATTTACTATTGTGAAAATGACTACATTACCTAAAGCAATGTATAGATTCATTGCAATCCCCATCAAAATTCCAATGACCTTCTTCACAGAAATAAAAAAAAGTCCCAAAATTCATATGGGAGCACAAAAGACCCTGAATCTTGAAAGCCATCCTTAGCAGAAAGAACAATGAAGGGAATATCATAATACCTGATTTCAAATTATACTACAGAGCCATAGTGACAAAAAATGCATGGTACTGACACACAAAAAAAGACATGGAGACCAATGGACTAGAATAGAGGATTCAGAAATAAAACCAATGTCTGACAAAATGCCAAAAATATGAGTTGGAGAAAAGACAGCTCCTTCAACAAATAGTGCTAGGAAAACTGGATATCCTCATGTAGACGAGTGAAATGACATCCCTCTCTCTCTCTCTCACCTTGTAAAAAATAATCAACTCCAAATATATCAAAGACCTTAATATAAGACCTGAAACTTTGAAACTGCTAGAGGAAAACATAGGGAAAATATTTCAAGATATATAAATAGTCAAGTAATTTCTGAAAAGGACTCTAATAGCTCAGGGAAAAATAGCAACAATTGACAAGTGGGATTGCATGAAATTAAAAAGCTTTTGTACAGCAAAGGAGGCAACAGAGCAAAGAAAGAGCCTATAGAATGGCAGAAAATCTTTCCCAGCTACACATCAGACAGGAAAACAATATATAGAATATATAAAGAGCTCAAAAAACAAAGCACCAAAAAGCAAATCATCCAATCAAAAATTGGACAAATGAATTCAACAGATGGTTCTCAAGAAGATATATAAGTTGCCAAGAAATATGAAAAAGTGTTCAACATCCATAGCCATCAGATAAATGCAAGTCAAAACAACATTGAGATATCATCTCACTGAAGTCAAATGGTTAGCATCAACAAAACAACAGCAAATGCTGGCAATTATGTTGGGAGAAAGGAACACTTATACACTGTTAATTCCCCATAGGTCTGCCAGTTTGCCATACTGTGGGGGCTTGCATGTAGCTGTGATGCTGAAAGCTATGTTACCAGTATTACAGACACAAGCAGGGTCACCTGTGGAAGACAGCTTTCATCTGATCTTGCAGACTATGACAAACAAGAGAGAATGACCTAGCAACCCACTCCAAAAACAATTAGCCACCAAAAACCCTATGAATAGCAGAGAAACACTGTCAGATTTAGTGCCAGAAAATGAGCCCCTAAAGTTGGAAGGCACTCAGAGGACTTCTGGGGAAGAGTTGCCTCTTCAAAGTAGAGTCAACTTTGAGGATAGAAATGGAATAAAGTCTAAGAGAACTCCATTTGCTGATATGTCATAACTTAAAAGGGAGAGAAAAAACTAAATATCCATTAATACTTAGAATGTGGAATGTACATAGTTTGAATCTAGGAAAGTTAGAAATCATTAAAAGAGAAATGGAGCACATAAACTGACATTCTATGCATCAGTGAGCTAAAATGGACTGGCCTGAGCCATTTTGAGTCAGGTAATATATGGTCTACTACACTGGGAATGACAAAGAGAAATAGGGTTGCATTCATCATCAGAAAAGACATTTCAAGATCTGTCCTGAAGTACAATGCTGTCAATGATAGAGTAACATTCATATGCTTATAAGAAAGGACAGTTAATATGACTACTATTCAAATTTACACACCCAACACTAAGGCCACAAATGAAGATATGGAAGATTTCTACCATCTTCTGCAATCTGAAATAGATCAAGCATGCAATCAGGTTGTACTGATAACTACTGGTGATAGGAATGCAAAAGTTGGAACAAAGAAGAAGGCTCAGGAGCTAGAAAATACGGCCTTGGTGATAGAAATGATGCTGGTGATCACATGATAGAATTTTTTCAGAGCAATGGCCTTTTCATAGGAAATATATTTTTTCAACAACATAAATGGTGACTGTACACATAAATTTCACCAGATGTAACATACAGGAACAAAACTGACTACATTTGTAGAAAGAGACATGGAAAACACTATATCAAATGTCAGAAAGAGACCAGGTGTTGACTGTGGATCAGACCATCAACTGCTCATATGCAAGATCAAACTGAAGAAAATTAGTACAAGTGTATAAATGCCAAGGTTTTCCTTGAGCATATCCCACGTGACTGACTAGAGACCTCAGAGACCACCTCAAGAACAGGTTTAATGCATTAGACACAAATGATAGAAGACCAGTTGAGGTGTGGCATGCCATCAAAGAAATCATTCATGATGAAAACAAAAGGTTATTTAAAAGACAGGAAAAATGAAAAGACCAAATGACATGTCAAAAGAGACTCTGAAACTTGCCTTTGAATGTCAAGCAGCCAAAGTAAAAGAAAGACATGATGAAGTTAAGAAACTAAGCAGATTTCAAAAGGCAGTTTGAGAAGACAAAATCAAATATTTTAATGCCGTGTGCAAGGAGATGGAGATAGAAAACCAAAAGGGAAGAACATGCTCTGTTTTTCTCAAGCTTAAAGAATTGAAGAAAAAATTCAAACCACTAGTTGCAATAGTGAAAGATTCTACAGAGAAAATATTAAATGATGCAGTAAACATCAAAAGAAGATGGAAATAATACACAGAGTCATTATACAAAAAGAAATTAGTGGGTGACTATCAATTTCAAGAGGCTGCATATGATGAAGAACCAATGATATTGAAGAATAAGGTAGAAGTTGCCTTGAAGGAATTGGTGAAACACAAGGCTCCAGGAATTGATGCAATACCAGTGGAGATGTTTCAACAAACAGATGCAGCACTGGACGTTCTAACTTGTTTATGCCAAGAGAATTGGAAAACAGCTACCTGGCCAACTGATAGGAAGAGACCCATATTTGTGCCTATTCCCAAAAAAGATGATCCAACTGAATGTGAAAACTATTGAACAATTTCATTAATATCACATGCAAGCAAAATTTTATTAAAGATCATACAAAAGCAACTGCAGTAGTGTATTAGACAGGAAACTGCCAGAAAATCAAACTGGATTCAGAAGAGGGTGAAGAACCAGGGATAACATTGCTCATGTCAGATGGATATTAGCCAAAAGCAGAGAATATCAGAAATGTGTCTATCTATGTTTTATCACCTATGCAAAGGCATTTGACTGTGGGGATCACAATAAGTTATGGATAACATTGCAAAGAATGAGAATACCCAAGCATCTAATTGTACCCATGAGGAATCTGTACATGGACCAGGAGGCAGTTGTTCAAACAGAACAAGAAAACACTGCCTGGTTTAAAGTCAAGAATGGTGTGTGTCAGGGCTGTAGCCTTTCACTGTACTGCTTCGATCTCTATGCTGAACAAATAATCCAAGAAGCTGGACTTTATGAAGAAGAATGCAGCATCAGAATTGGAGGAAAACTCATTAACAACCTACGTTATGCAGATGACACAATTCTGCTTGCTGAAAGTGAAGAGGATTTGACACATTTACTGATAACATCAAAAAACATAGCCTTCAGTATGGATTGTGACTCAACATCAACAAAACAAAAATCCTTACAACTGGGTCAAGATGCAATTTCACAATAAATGGATAAAAGATTGAGGTTGTCCAAGATTTTTCTTTTCTTGGTTCTACAATCAACAAACGTGGAAGCAGCAGTCAAGAAATCAAAAGACACATTACATTGGGAAAAGTTGTGGCAAAAGCTCTCTTTAGAGTATTGAAAATTAAAAATGTCACAGTGAAGATAAAGGTGTGCCTGACTCATGCCATGGTATTTTCAGTCATGTCATATGGTTGTGAAAGCTGGACATCAAACAAAGGAGACAACAGAAGAATTGATGCTTTTGAAGTATGGTGCTGGAGAAGAATATTGACTATACCATAGGCTGCCAAAAGAACCAACAAATCTGTCCTAGAGGAAATACAACCAAAGTGCTCCTTGGAAGCAAGGATGGCTAGACTGCATCCTATGTATTTTGGGTATATAATCAGGAGTAACCAATCCCTGGAGAAGGACATCATGTTTGGGAGAGTGGCATGTCAATGGAAAAAAAGAAAGTCCTCAACTAGATAGATTGATACAGTGCCTACAGCAATGGGCTTAAACATAAATAAGACCATGCACTTGGCACAGAATTGAGGAGTGTTTCATTCTGCTGTACATAGAATTTCTATGGGTTGGACCTGACTTGATGGCACCTAACAACAACATACATTGTTAATGGGAATGTAAGTTAGGAAAGCCACTATGGAAGTCAGTATGCAGGTTCCTCATAAAACAAAAAATAGAACTATCATATGACCCAGCTGTGTCACTCCTGGTCATATATACAAAGGAATATAAGTCAATATACCAGAGATGCCTGCTCATCCATGTATATTGGAGTAATATTCATAATAGTCAAGATGTGACATCAACCTAGATGTCCATCAACAGATGAATGGGTGAAGAAAATGTGGTGATACATACCACAGATGTTTTCCCCTTTATTAGTAAATGATGGTGGGGTACAGAGTAAGACAGTATTGGCTTTTTTCCATTATGCATCCTTTACATTGCTTCTGGCAACACGTTCATCAACCCACTAAGTTTATGGAGCCTTATGGTTTATATGTAGTAAAACTCAAATGCTTATTTGGGTTATATTCCCCTATTTTTCAATATACTCATGAAGTTCCACTGTTTACATTGAGATCATCCTCTCCCCATTCATCCTTCCGCATTGACACTCCTTCTTATTCCTTCTTCCCCAATCTTCACTCTCTTCTTCTAAGTCCTTTCCTCCTTCTTTCTACTCTTTATATTTTCCCTTCTTCACTTAGATGTGCATTTTTATATATCAATTTATATACAGTATTTTTCTTCCTTTAAGTATGATTCAGCTCCCACATATGATGGAGAACATATTACACCACAGATTTTATTCAGCCATAAAGAAAGAAATAATTATAGCATTGCATGAAAAAGGATAAAACTAGAGATCCCCATTATATGTAAAATAATCAAATCCAGAAAGGCAAATATCACATGTTTTCTCTCTGATGAGGATGCTACATTTTGATATATGCTCAATATTTTATTATATATGTCATGAAAGTAGAAAAGGAATAGGTAGGGGGATAAAAGGACTAATCAGAGAGAGGGAGGAGATGACACTAAAAAAGGGCAATGGGGGAAGGAAGAGAAATATGTTTCATTCTCAAAGGCAACATTTGGATTCAAATATATTATATATATGTATATATATAGTTATATGTAATCCATATATAAATAAATATTCAAATATATAGATAGAGAAAGAGAGAGAGAGAGAGAGAGAGAGAGAGAGAGAGAGGCTATTGTTAGATGCCATCGACTAGGGTGTAGATCATTTTGACCTTATGTACAACAGAATGAAACCTTCCCAACATTGTGCCATGCATATGATTGTTTTATTCTTAGCTCATTGTTGTAGACATTGTGTCAATCCATCTGGTTGAGTGTGTTACTTTTGTTGTTGTTGTTGTTGACCTGACACTCTCCCAAACATGATGTCCTTCTCCATGGGTTGGTCCGTCCTCACCACGTGTCCAAGATACATAAGTTATGGCCTAGCCATCCTTGCTTCTAAAGGAGCACTCCACTCTGGTTTCACCTCCTATAGGATGCATCTATTGGTTCTTTTGGCAGTCCATAGTGTATTCAATATTGATATCCAGCATCATAATTCAAAAGCATCAATTCTTTTCCTCTCTTCCTTATTCAATGTCCAGCTTTCAAAACCATATGACATAACTGAAAATACCACAAGGTGAGTCAGGTGCACCATTGTCTTCAATGTGACATCTTACATTTTCTTTTTTATTGGAAATTTTTAATGTACACCTTAATGTGATTCCTTCTGACAATATTGTACACTATTCATATAGGTTCCCCCTTACCCTCTTGTACACTTCCCCCATCATACCCCCCATCAAAGACATCTCTACCATTTACTTGTCTTTTTATGGTGATATTTTTCTATATATCTTTGGGTTCCAGTTCTGTTTAAGATAGAAACTTTTCCTGCAGTGAATTTTCTTTTTACCTTGTCAGAACTATTACATGCATTTTCTAGACCATTTATATTGACACCATTGTTAGCTTTTTTCCCTTTATTTTGATCCAAACTTTGAATAGGATTTTTCCTTATAATTTTGATTCAGCTCCTACATATGAGTGAGAACATGTGGTGTTTCTCTTTCTGAGCTTGGGTTCATTCACTTAAAATAATTTTCTCTAATTCCATCCATTTTGCTGCAAATGACCTTATTTCATTTTTCTTGATTGCTGAGTAGTATTCCATTGTGTATATGTACCCCAGTTTTTTTTTTATCCATTCTTCTGTTGAAGGGCACTTTGGTTGATTCCATATCCTTGCTGTTGTGAAAAGTGCTGCATCGAACATGGACATGCAGGCACAGAGGTGCCTCTGTGGTATGATGATCCATCTCCCTTTGGGTAAATTCCCAATAGTGTTATACCTGGGTCATATGGTAGATCTATTTTCAGTTTTTTAAGACACCTCCATATTAATTTCCACAGTGGTTGGACCAATTTACAGCTCCACCAACAATGTAAGAGTGTTCCTTTTTCACTGCAACCTCGCCAGCATTTGTTGTTATTTGTTTTATTGATCTTGGCCATTCTTAGTGGTGTAAGGTGAAATCTCAGAGTTGTTTTAATTTGCATTTCCCTAATGGCTAGGGATATTGAGCATTTTTTCATGTGTTTCACGGCTTTATGGGCCTCTTCATTTGAGAACTGTCTATTCAGTTCCTTTGCCCATTTGTGAATTGGGTTATTTGTTTTTTAGGGAGTTTTTTCTTGAGTTATTTATAAATTCTGGTAATTAGACTATTGTCTGATGTACAGGATGCAAAGATTTTTTTCCCATTCACTGGGGGTTTCCTTGACTCTGTTAATTGTTTCTTTTGCTGTACAGAGGCTTTTTAATTTCATGTAATCCCATTTATCTATTCTTATTGCAATTTCTTGAGCAATTGGAGTCCTATTAAGGAAATCCTTTCCTATGCTTATATGATGGAGTGTATTGCCTATCTTGCCTTCTATAAGTTTTAAAGTTTCTGGTTTAGTGTTGAGATCTTTTATCCATTTTGAGTTAACTCTCATGCATATTGAGAGATGCCGGTTGGTTTTAATCTTTCTATATGCAGATGTCCATGTTTCTCAGCACCATTTATAGAAAAGGCTATCATTTTTCCACTTTACTTGCTTTGCTTCTTTGTTGAAAATAAGGTGGCTAAAGGTGTGTTAAGGTATTTCTTGGTCTTCTATTCTGTTCCACATGTCTTCAGGCCTATTTTTGTGCCAGCACCAAGGTTTTTGTGCTACCACTGCCCTATAATATAGTGTGAAGTCAGGGCTTGTGATTCCACCTGCATTAGTTTTGCAGCTTAAGAGTGTTTTGGCTATATGTGGTCTTTTGTGGTTCCATATGAATTTTTGGATCATTTTTTTCTATTTATGTAAAGTCAGTCAGTGGAATTTTAATGGGGAGTTCATTAAACCTATAAATTGCTTTTGGTAGGTTAGCTATTTTTACTATATTGATTCTCCCTATCCAGGAACAGGAAAGGTCTTTCCATTTTTCAGTGTCCTCTGCTATTTCTTTCTTTAATGTTTTGAAATTTTCCTTGTAGAGATCTGAAGGGTCTTTGGTTAGACTGATTCCAAGGTATTTAATTTTCTGGTGGGATATCATGAAAGGTATTTTTTTCTGAAATTTCATTCTCTTCCTCTTTGCAATTGGTGTAAAGAAAAGCTATTGATTTCTGTGTGTTGATTTTATATCCTGCCACTTTGCTGAAGGAGTTGATTAGTTCTAGAAGTTTTCTGGTTGAGGTTTTGGGGTCTTTCAGGTATAGGATCATATCATCTGCAAATAAAGGTAATTTAACCTCTTCATTGCCAATCTGTATCCCTTTGATTTCTTTCTCTTGTCTGATTGCCCTGGCCAGAACTTCAATTACTATGTTGAATAGAATAGGAGAGAGAGGACATCCTTTTCTTGTTCCAGATATAAGAGGAAATGGTTTTAGTTTTTCTCCATTTAATATAATGTTGGCTGCAGGGTTATCATAAATGGCTTTTATAAAATTAAGGTATTTGCCTGTTATACCTATCTTCTCCAGTGTTTTTATCATGAAAAGGTGTTGTACTTTATCAAAGGCCTTTTCAGCATCAATTGAGATAATCATGTGGTTTTTGTTTGTCAGTTTCTTAATACGTTGGATTACATTAATTGATTTTCATATGTTAAACCAGCCTTGCATCTGTGGTATAAATCCCACTTGGTCATGGTGAATAATCTTTTTCATATGCTGCTGTATTCTGTTTGCCAGGATTTTATTGAATATTTTTTGCATCTAGATTCATAAGGGAGATGGGTCTATAATTCTCTATCTTAGATGAATCTTTTCCTGGTGTAGGTATCAGGGTGATGGTAGCTTCATAGAATGTATTTGGGAGTGTTCCCTCCTTTTTCTATTCTTTGGAATAATTTGAGGAAGACAGGTATTATATCTTCTTTAAAAGTTTGGTAGAATTCTGCTGTGAATCCATCAGGACCTGGGCTCTTCTTTGTTAGGAGACTTTTAATTACCTTCTCTATTTCTGTATAGGTAATGGGCTTGTTTAGGTCAGTTATGTCTTCTGGGGATAGTTTTGGTAGGTCATACGTGTTAATAAATTTGTCCATTTCTTCTGCATTTTCATATTTTTGGGAATATAGTCTCTCATAATAATCACTGACAATTTTGTGTATTTCGTTGGAGTCGGTGGTTATGGATCCGTTGCCTTTCATAATCCATAGTATGTTGAATTTTTCCTTTTTCTTTTTGATGAGGTTAGCCAGAGGGGCGTGTATTTTATTAAACTTTTCCAAGAACCAGCTCTTAGTCTTATTAATTTTTTGAATTATCTCTTTGGATTCTAATTGAGATATTTCTCCCTTTATTTTTGTAATTTCCCTCTGTATGTTCCATTTAGGGTTTTTTTTTTGTTGGATTTCTAGGTCTTAAGCTGTGTCAATAGGTCATTTATTTGTCTCATCTTTATTTTATTGATGAAGGCACTTAATGCTATAAACTTCCCTCTTAAAACTGCCTTTGCTGTATCCCATATGTTTTGATATGATGTGTTTTCATCATCATTTGATTGTAGGAATTTTTTAAATTCCAATTTGATTTCACCAACAATCCATGGGTCATTCAGTAGTGAATTATTTAGTCTCCATGAGTTTGTAAAGTTTCTGGAATTATTCATGCTCTTGAGCTCCAATTTTATCGCATTATGATCTGATAAGAAACATGAAATTATTTCTATTTTCTTGTATTTGTTGAGGGAGTTCTTATGGACTAGCATATGATCTATTTTAGAAAACGTACCATGTCGAGCTGAGAAGAATGTGTATTCCTCATCGTGTGGATGAAATATTCTGTATATATCTGTAAGATCTACCTGGTTTAGGGTGGAGATTAGATTTGACATTTCTCTGTTGATTTTTTGTTTTGATGACCTGTCTCGACACAAGTGGGGTATTAAAGTCCCCCATTATTATTGATTCTGGTCCAATAAAGTTCTTTATATTCCATAAGGTTTGTCTTATAAAGCTAGGAGCTCCTATGTTTGGGGCATAGATATTAAGGAGCGTTATTGATTCTTGATCAATTGTTCCTTGTATTAAAATGTAGTGACCATCCTTATCTCTTCTAATTAGTTTTGGAGTGAAATTTAATCTATCTGAAATTAAAATTGCCACACCTGCTT